>AJWI01003563.1:0-18667 GCA_000277465.1 Dictyostelium intermedium | reverse complement strand
TTTTTTAGTTTTTTTAGTAGTATAATAATTAAAATTAGTTTTTTTTTTTTTTTTTTTTTAAACTATTATACCTACTCCATTTGGTTCTGTTTTTGACTTTGTTTGGTCATTATATGCAATACTGTTAAAATCGGTATTTTTTGTTTGTGCAAATGTGGCAATAACTGGATTTGGAACAGTTTCTTTTCTAACATTATAATTAATTAGTTCATTAATTACTCTATTTGGTGCTAAAAGATTATCAGTATAAATTCCACCTTCAACTTTGGCCACTTGATATAAAAACCACCAATCAACAACCATTTTATTTTCACTATCCCAAGTAGGATTTACACTTTTTAAACCATAGTAGGTATTTTTGGTTGTTAAACATCTTGGAGGTGGTTGTTGTTGAGAATAATTTATTGAGATTAAAAAAATCAAAAAAGAAAGAAACACTTTCTATTTTTTTTTTTTTTTTTTTTTTATTAAAAATATTTTTATTATTTTATTAATTATTATTAATGAAATATAAAAACTATTAATTATAAAGATTCTTTATAACTAAAAGAAAAAAATTTTACTCAAAAAAAANAAAAAAAAAAATAAATTCTAATTTGTATAACAAATTATAACCCAAACCATGCAGGATTTTTTTGACATGCCAAAGTTGAAAAAATCATTCTTAAATTGCGAGTAAGAGTTTTTTTTTCGTGAATGCTAACAGCGGTTGGAGTGTCGTAAAAACGATAATTTACCAGAAAAATTTTGATTTTTTTTCTTTTTTCGGTTTTTCTTGGAGACCAAAGAAAAAAAAAAATCAAAAAAAAATCAAAAAATAAAAGTGTATGGTTCGCCTCATTCTTCTCTATCCTCGCTCGCCCCATTTTTGTTTTGCAAAAAAAAAAAAAAAAATAATTCTAATTTGTATAACAAATTATAACCCAAACCATGCAGGATTTTTTTGACATGCCAAATTTTAAAAAATCATTTTTAAATTGCGAATAATATATTTTTTTTTCGTTAATGCCAACATTATTTTAAGTGTCTTGTGGTAAAAACGATTATTTAACAGAAAAATTTTGATTTTTTTTTTTTTTCTAATTTTCTTGGAGACCTAAGAAAAAAAAAAATCAAAAAAAATCAAAAAATAAAAGTGTATGGTTCGCCTCATTCTTCTCTATCCTCGCTCGCCCCATTTTTGTTTGCAAAAAAAAAAATAATTATCAGTTTTTCTTGGCTAAGAATCATACCAAACCCCACTCCATTTTTTTATAGTTTTTTAATTTTTTTTTCTTTAATCCACAAGAAATTTTTTTTTTTTTTTCTTTTTTTTTCTGAAAACCTATCTGGGCAGTTATTGCAAATAAGTCCATTTTGGTACAATAATATTAAAAAAATAAAATAAAATCAAAAAAATAAATATTAACCTTTTTTTTTTTTTTTTTTTTTTTTTTTTTTATTTTTTTATTTATTTAAGTGTCTTAATTTTTTTTTTAAAAAAAATAAATATTAAAAATGAATAAAATAATTCTTATTATTTTATTATTTTTTATTGTTGTTATTTTTTCAAAAGATCAACAACAATATAATAACTCTAATGACATTTCTATATTATTTAATAAAACATCATTTTACTCATATGATGGAATTGATAAAAAAAATATTGATGTATTAGATGATACAACACATATTCAAAATACAAGAGTTGAATTGATTTATAACCAAGAAAATACCGAAACCTTTTCGGGTAAAGAATATTTTACCTCAAAGTCCATTTCAAATAAAGTTGAAGAACACTACCAGGATAGTGACATTCCAAAATATTTAGAATTAATCTTTGAAGATTTGGTTAATAATATTACAATTTTTGATGAAAATGGAACTATATATAGTACTGAATTAGAATATAATGTTGGAAAGCAGGTTTATGAATTAAAAAGTAATGAAACAATTATTGTTTTTTATAAAACTTTACAACAAATAATATCCAAAATGAATCCATTTTTATTAGAATCATTGGGAGATAAGTTTACATTCAATCAAACTGAAGTTCAAGTATTCAACAATGATATCCAAGAACAATTTGCTGTCGTAAATGGTTTCGAAGAATTCCCAATTTATCTTAATGGATCTAGATTCAATAATTATTTCTATGATTCATTGTCAAGAGTATTGGCAAATCAAATATTTAAAAATCTTCGTCCAAATTCCTATCACAATTTAAAGGATCAAGTCCTCAATAGAAATTTAAAAACTAAGGAACCAAACAAATCAATTTCTTTTTTTAAAGGTTTTATTGATTTTATTTCAATAATTGTTAAAAAGGTAACGTTTATTTTTTTAATTTTTTTTAATTTTTTTTTTCGAAATTTTCTTTAACATTTTTTTTTCTTTTTTTTTTTTCTAACCACACCTAGGCATCTTTTTCCAAATTATCAAAAGATTCAATTAATTCAGTTTTTGATGATGTTTCTTCAACAAATTTAGAAATTAAACATTTTTTGTATGTACAATAAGAAATATATATATACATATAAATATATATATATTGGTATTAATATTATTTCATTTAATATAGAGGACCAAGTCATAATACTCAATACTTTTCATCATCTGTCACATCATCTCTTTTAGATCTTTTTGATGGAACAATTGAAAAATCAAGTATTTCTTTAAAAGTTTCAAATGAGACTTCTCAATTTTCAACAAGTGAAACTTCATCAAGTGAACAAATTATTAGTTTTGAATCGCCAATATCACTAACAACATTAATAGCTTCATTCCAAGATGAACAAAACGTTACCGATATTGAATCATTTTCAAAGAGTTTAGTTCAAGATAATCAAGATATTGCTCCATCTATTGAAAAAACAATGTTTTCTAATAGAATGATTTCTGATTGTGTTACTTTAGATTGTAATAGTACCATTGCTATTAATTCTTTGATGATATCAACTTTATCCACTGTCGATGATTCCTCTGGCTGGAGTAGTAATGGAACGTTATCAAATTCAGTTTACTATGATTTCAGTTTAAATGAATATTACAGCTTAAAAAATTTGATAATTCCTGCAAGTACTTATTACACTGCAACATTCTCTGCAGGTACAGAGCCTACAGGTGGTGCCCTTGTAGGATACACATTTAGATTCAACATTGGTGGTCCAGAACATTCAAATGCATGTAATGTTCCTGGTACATTAGCATGTCAAATATTAACAAACAGAGCAGGTGTAACAGAGTATAACCAAGTTGCATCATTTGACGAACCACGTTCTGTAACCTTTAATAGTGATGGTTTAACAGTTTCATATCAATCAAAGTATAATGCCAATCTTTGTTCCGGAAATGGAAATCGAAGAACATTGAACTTAGTTTTTGTTTGTGATTCCACTCAACCAACTATGAATGTCTACCAAACGGATAACTCTAAAAAATTATGTGTTTACACAGTTTACATAAAAACAATGTTTGCATGCAAAAATCAAGCAGTACTATTCGATTCAAACTCTGGATTATACTATGACTTCAAACCCCTAAGACAACTCCCAACCACTAATATGGTATTAAAAAGTGCTGATGATTCTTATGATATTCTTTTTAATCTATTTTCAAGTGTAGATAGATGTGGCCGTTTCTTGAGTGATACCACCACAAAATACCAAGGTTGTCGTCGTCAAGTTTTAGATAAAACCATTGATCCATCTTTAGATTCAAGATACACTGGTTCTACTTTATCTGTGGGTGTAATATCAGACTCAACAAGATCGATCTCATTTGGTTCACTAGATTCTACAGTTAAAATCATCTATAAATCAAATCAACTTACAACATCAGATTGTGATGCAAATGATAAACGTTGGAGTTCAACATTTAATTTTATATGTGATCCATACAAAACCTATGAACCTTCCACTTTTGGTTATAGTGGCACATGTAATTACAATATCAATATTTATACAAAGTATGCTTGTCCAACAATGAGATTATTTGATGGAAACCAATTATTCGATTTATCTCCATTACAATTGTAAGTTTTTTATTCCCTCTCAAACACAAACTTATAAATTATTAATACATTGATACAAATTTAGACCAGGTTCGAGCCATTACAAAGCTCCACTATCAGATGGAAGTGTTATCTTATTTAATATTGGTAATAGAGTTGATGCATGTGAACCATTCTTCAAGGATACTGTGTATCCATCCATTAAGACCTATAGTGCATGCCAAGTTTATTCGATTGGCGAAACATACCCAATATCTGCAACTAATGGAGAACAAACTATAAATCACGATTACAATTCTATTAAAATCAAATCTATAGTTCCTGGAACATTTGATTCTTGCCAATATAATAACTACCAAAGAACGTTAACTATGAAATTTGAATGTGATTTAAATGCCCATTATACATTAGATTCATCCATTGAAGAATCTATATGTAGTTATGTAATCACAATTAAAACTAAGTATGCTTGTGAATCTCTCATTTATTATGACCCACTTAGAAATAGATATACAGATTTATCACCTTTAAGAACGTAGGTACTTTATGTTTTTTTTTTATTACTATTATATTAATTCACTTTTCTAATGTTAACCATTAAATAGTACTCCTACAGAATATAAATCTGCTTATATTTCCGATCCTAGTTCTAATGTATGTAATGTAGTTTTTTTACCTTTTTTTATTCATTTTTTTAATGGTACTAAAATTTAATTAAAAAATAATTTCAAAGATTTTCTATGGAATTGGTAGTAAAGTCGATTATTGTTCTCAATTATCAGGGGTTGATTTAGATTATCAATCATGTCAGTCAATTGGTACCAGTGAATTATATCAAACTGGTGGTTTCATTAAATCTCATACCATTACATGGGATTCCGATCGTCTAACTTTGAGTTATTTTGCATCAGATGGTAATACATGTGACGGTTGGAAATTTAGATCAAATAAACTCGTATTTGTTTGCGATCAAACAACAGAATTCACACAAACTTCATCAGCGGAAATACCATATTGTTTATATGAGATTGTAATAAAAACTAAATATGCATGTTCAAGTGGATCAACCTATCCACCATCTGAATTTATTTCCAAACCAGCATCACCAATTAAATCTCTAACACCAACAATCAATAACCCAAATTTCGACAATCAATTAACAGGAAAGTTTTATGATGCTTCAACTGGTAATTTTTATGATTTGAGTCCACTTAAAAGGTAACAATTTAAATATATTACTTGGTACTACTTTTTTATTTTTTCTAACACACTATTATTAATATTATCTAGACCTCACTCAGATCCATATAAAATTAGTAATGACTTTGATATTTATTATAATCTTTTTGGATATACATCAGTATGTGGAAATGATATTAACTCCAATTGGATTCAATCATGTCAATTGTATAAAGGAAAATATTACCAAACAGGTTATTCTACGATACAATATGTAACATACAACTCAGATGGATTGACTCTTCAATATCATTCATCAGATATAGATAATATTAATTGTCCTTCAAAGAGAATTTTTTCCATTAAACTTGTCTGTGATCTTGTTGAGTTTAGTCAAATTTCAGTGTCGGAAACATCTACATGTAATTATTTAGTAACAGCCAAATCGAGATATGCATGTCCACTTCAAGGTTTAGTTATCGATTCAGGTTCTCTCTTTGATTTTAGACCATTGATGATATCAACAAGTGATAACCCATTTGCAACATCTTTTACTGTACTTGATAGCTATGGTGCAAATCCTAAAGACTATGATTTCTATTTCAATCTCTTTGGAGATTCTTCATCATCCTGTCAATTAAGAGCTGGTGTACAATTAAGTGATGTGTCTGCTTGTTTATTCTTAAAAACAGGTTCCGAAAAATTCACCACATTCTCAATACCAACCATTACCGTCAACACTGAAAGTAATCCGCATTCATTCTATTTTAACTACAAATCTGGATCTTCATCTTTCAAAGTATTATTAATATGTGATCCAACAAAAGATATTACAATTGGAACAACTAGTTTCACTGAACCATCAAGCTTTATTACCAATGTTTACACCAAGTATGCTTGCCCATCCAATCGTTTCTTTAGTGGTAGTTATGTAAATAGCTTTGAAGTTACAGATTTAACAGCATTACAACTTTTATCGACCGCCACTCCTTACTCGTTCAAACCTTCAAAGATGGACGAAACAGTTGAGTTTAATATTGGTGGCATTGTTTCAAGTTGTTCAACCGATAAAACCAAATCCATTCAATCATGTTTTGAAAATTCTGATGGATCATTCATTGGACTAGGTGAGTTATCTCAATATCAAGTGATCAAAGAACATTCCGCTAGTAGTTTAACTATTGCATATTATGGAAGTTATAGAAGTGGCTCAGAAATCTCTGCATTATCAAATGATATCATGGGTTATAATCGTCCCACTTTTATCCTCAATTTTAAATGTGATGCAAGCACAAATTACAGATTAGACAAGTCATGGTTATTACCATTAGCGTACTATTCTTCTGCTACTATTAGTTCAAAGTATGCTTGTATGGGTAGACCTTCTGGTATTGTGATTGATAACGTCTCACCATGTTACAGATATTGCACTCCTCCAGCACCATCTGGTCAAGTTGATATTTTCAACGTCCTTCTCAGTCTATCAGTATGTTCAAATGAATTTGGAGATTACACATTCATTGAATTAAATGAATTCTTTGAAAACAAATGGACTCCAAATTTAGTAAATTTTGATTGGACCAGTGGCCAGGTTTACAAAGTTCTATTCAAAGGTGGCGATAGTATGTTATCCTTATTATCCAAATATGTTTCACCTACGATTGGAAATCAATGTACCTACTCAACAAAAGGTTTAGGAAAGACATCTCTTAAGGATTTCATAACAATCACAAACGATTTAATTACATTAACAAATTTAGCACAATATCAAAGCACTGTTGGAACCTCAACATCTTATTTATACAAAAATTCAGATTCATCAAGTACAGGTCTTGGTATTATTACTAACAATGGTAAACTTTGCTATTTTGGTGAAACTACAATCAATGATTTTAATAGTGATTCTTTCTTTGAAAATTGTATGTTCTATAATGATCCATGTCAATTTACATGCTCTGAAACTTCAAATAATGTTTGTATTATTTTTATTTTATTATTTTTTATTTTTTATTATCATTAAAAACATATTAATTTTTTTTTAAAAAAAATAGGAACTACAAAATATTATTAGCTTAAATAAAAAAGATTTCAGAAGTACAATTTTATTAATGGGTGGATGTTCAGAACAAATTGAAATATATGATTATCAAAGTTTAAAAGAATATATAGATTTCTTATGGGTACCAAATCCAATTGAAGAAGATTACACATCAGGTCAATTTTATAATAACTTCAAACAAGACTCTAAAGATAACTCGGTAAAGCTTCTTTCAAAATATGTCACAGAATCAATACACGAATATTTTGAAAACAGTGATGAATCAGAATTCTCTAGTTATGAATGTACATTTGGTGAAAGGAATGTTGAAAATTCATTGAATGATCTCTTATCAATTTCAGAAGATCTTTATAAATTAGTCTATGATCCATCTACAAGCACCATTGAGTTTTCAAAATCATTCTCAGTGTACTTCATTCCTTCTCAATCCGAAACAAACATTGGTCTTTCAATTGTTTTATTCAATTCACAAATTTGTAGTTTTATTGAATCATCGCTTCAAGATTTCCAAAGTGGTAGGGTTTTAAATTCGTGTCCATTTGGTCCAGTTGTCACACAAGTAATTAATCCAACAAGTACGATCGTTGAACCATATCAATATTCAATAACAATCAATGGGTATAATTTATATAATTCAATCATTTTAATTGGAGATAAACAATGTACTCAAACTGGTGAAATTAATCTTCTTGATGGAGATGTTGTTGAATCAATGGTTTGCACATTACCAAGCCCAACATTACCATTTGAATTCTCAAATAAACCAATAACATTCTTAAATACTTATTCAAGTTCTGTAAGAAATTCAATTCCAGATCAAGGTTTTAGATTCTATTATCCAAAAGCATTTGTTTCAGATATCGTTTATCCATACACATCAACATCCAGAGTCAAATATGATTCAGCAATAACTATAGTTGGAAACAACTTCTTTAATAATGGCTTTAAAAACTCTGGTATCAAGGTATTCTCTGACGATTTAGATCTATCAGAATCAATGGATAACTTTAAATCTGAAAATGGTGTTGATTCTTTTACAGTCAATGTAGTCGGATTTGGTTTGTCAAACGAATTATCATTATATTATTGTGATGAATTTTTGATGACCTATGCCACCAATGTGGTTGTTGATTATAAAATTTCAAAACCAATCATAACATCATTATCAACATATCATGGTAATGTAGGTGATGAAATTACAATTTATGGTGAACACTTTTCTTCATGCTTTATGGATGTTAAATTTGGAACCGAATATGCACAAGCATTCAGATACATTTCAGATAGTGAAGTTGCAGTTAGAGTACCATTTGGATATAAATCAGCCAATGTAGTAATTTATTTTAACGAAGAACAAAGTTCAGAAACTCATATTTTCAATTATCTAACACCAACAATAGATTTTATACTTTCAAAACCATTAAATACATCCGATAGAAATGAATTTGTTATAGTTGGAAGAGGTTTAGGTAGTGAATTGGGTGATCAAGAATATAGTCCTATAATCATTGTTGAAGAGACAAATCTTATCGATTATATTCCTGTTTGTGATTATGTAATCTGTCTCAAAGGTGAGGATTTGGATATGAGTGAATATGACAGTGAATTACCTTTCGAAAGTGGTCTAGTTTGTCAATACTTAAAATACAACAATTATTTGTATTTTGACGAAT
This sequence comes from Dictyostelium intermedium, assembly GCA_000277465.1. Classification (NCBI taxonomy): domain Eukaryota; phylum Evosea; class Eumycetozoa; order Dictyosteliales; family Dictyosteliaceae; genus Dictyostelium; species Dictyostelium intermedium. The sequence continues at coordinate 9,765 of AJWI01003563.1, read as the reverse complement.
TTTTCGATATTTTGGTTTGTGATATCCCAACTGCAATTTCTAAAGATAAAAAAATAACCATCGAATTCCAAGGTATTTCCACTCAAACATTCTTATACTCATTCTCAGCACCATGGATAGAAGATGTGTCATCATCAGAACCTTCAAATACAGATGGAGGATCGATTTTAGAAATCTCTGGTTATAATTTCCTTCCAATAGAAAGACTAAGTATATATATTGATAACTCGATTACTATTCAAAATTGGATGGATGATTCCAATATCTTTATTGGCGATTATGAATGTTTGAATATCGATGAGGAATCAATACCATGGATCAATGGAACATTCATAAATTGTTTAATTCCACCGGGTATTGGTGCAGATCATATTGTTACAGTTAAGGTTGGTGGTCAATTATCCACTCAGGAAGTTTATTTCTCTTATGAAAAACCAACATTAGATATTTCAAAAACTTATAATGGTCCTACCAACGGAGAGGCTGAAATTACAATCATTGGTAATAACTTCATTCCAAAAGAATTAGTTGAAAAATATAATTCAATAGGAAGTAGTGAAGGTTCAAACAATTTACAAAGTATTCAAAGTGATGAAAGTGAAGAAAATAGTGATGAAAAGGGTGAAAATATAAACCATGTTTATATTGGTAATGAAAAATGTAGGGATATTCAATGGATAGATTCTAATTCATTAAAGTGTAAACCACCTCCAGGTATTGGAGTCAATAATTTAATCGTTGTAACAGTTGGTAATCAATCAACTGAAGAAGACATTTATTTTTCTTATGATAAACCAACATTAGATTTGACAAAGAAATATGATGGTCCAACAATTGGTCAAACTGAAATCATAATCATTGGTAATAATTTCATTCCAAAAGAAATTATCAATGATTACAATTCAAACGAGAACAAAGAATCAACAAGTAACATGGTTAAAATTGATAACAGTCGTTGCGATGATATCGAATGGATAGATTATGATAGAGTCAAATGTATAATTCCAAGTGGCCAAGGAAAAGATTTGGATATTACTGTAATTGTTGGTGATCAATCATCTGCTGATGATGAATCCAATAACTTATTTTCATACTTCCCACCAAAAGTGATTTCAATAACACCAAAAGAATACAGAGCAAATAGTGATGACTCAATATCGGTAACAATTAAAGGTGAAAACTTTGGACAAGAAAACCAAATAGTTACTATCGATAATTTAAATTGTGATCAAGTTGAATTCCCATCCAGTGATACATTGGTTTGCGAATTACCAAAACACAACGAAATGGAAAATGCTGAAGTAAAAGTATCAGTTGGCAATCAAGATTCAAATACTGATGTAAAATTTAGATACTATGGTCCCCCAACTATTAAATCATTATCAAATTCATTCTTTTCATTTGATGGAGGAGATGATCTCACAATAACAGGTAGTAATTTTATTGAAAAACATGATGGTACAGATTCAATCAGAGTAACATTTGCAAATGAAGACACATCAATCGTTGGTGAAGTTTCTGATAAATCAATGGTCATTAAAACGAAAAAAGGTTCTGATAGGAATATCCCAATCCAGATCATACTAAATGGTCAAGAAAGTAACATCGACAGAACATTCTCTTATTCAAATCCATCAATTACATCAGTCACTCCAAATCAAAATAAATACGATATTGATACACCAATTTCGATCAATGGTAAAAACTTGGGATTAAATGATATGACATCATCACTATCGATTACAGTTGGTCAAGCATCTTGCCAAGATATCAGAATTCAATCATCCACCGAAGTTCAATGTACAGTTTTAAAAGTTACAAAAGAACAAGTGGGTCCAAAAACAATAACATTACAGTTCAAAGACTACCCTCCAACAACATCACCATTCTCCCACATTGATGACTCGAGTAACAATTCTGAAGATCCAGAAGATACTGAAACACCAACTGAAACACCAACTGAAACACCAACTCAAACACCAACTCAAACACCAACTCAAACTCCAACTCAAACTCCAACTCAAACTCCAACTCAAACACCAACTGAAACTCCAACTCAAACACCAACTGAAACTCCAACTGAAACTCCAACTGAAAACCCAACTGAAAACCCAACTGAAAACCCAACCGAAAACCCAACTGAAAACCCAGGTGGTGACGATGGTGGAACTAATCCAACCAAAGATCCTGGTGATGGTGGCGGTGGAACTGGTCCTCCTCCAACAATCCCACCAGTAACTGGTGGAGGTGGTGGTGATAACAGCGATGGAACAAATCCAACCAAAGACCCAGGAGGCGGCGATGATGGTGGAGGTGGAACTAATCCAACCAAAGATCCTGGTGATGGTGGCGGTGGTACTGGTCCTCCTCCAACAATCCCACCAGTAACTGGTGGAGGTGGTGGTGATAACAGCGATGGAACAAATCCAACCAAAGACCCAGGAGGCGGCGATGATGGTGGCAGTGGAACAAATCCAACAGAAAATCCATCAGAGACCCCTTCTGAAACACCAACAGAAACACCAACAGAAACACCAACTACAACACCAACAGAAACTCCAACTACAACACCAACTGAAACACCAACTGAAACACCAACTGAAACACCAACTACAACACCAACTGAAACACCAACTACAACACCAACTGAAACACCAACTGAAACACCAACAGAAACACCAACTACAACACCAACAGAAACTCCAACAGAAACTCCAACTCAAACACCTTCTGAAACACCTTCTGAAACACCTTCTGAAACACCTTCTGAAACACCTTCTGAAACACCTTCTGAAACACCTTCTGAAACACCAACTGAAACACCAACTGAAACTCCAACTGAAACTCCAACTGAAACACCAACTGAAACTCCAACTGAAACACCAACTGAAACTCCAACTGAAACTCCAACTGAAACTCCAACTGAAACACCTATTATAATACCGGGTAGCTCAAGTAGTGATAGCATCATTTATTCAATTACAAGTTTATCAAGCTATACTGGTTTTGTTGGTGATACAATTACAATTTATGGTATTTTCCCAGATATTGTCTCAGATTTGACTGTTACTTTTGGTTATAGATATTTGTCTTTATACGAAATGATTTCAGTGTCATCTAGTGAAATAGTTTTAATTGTTCCATCTGGTTTTTCAAGAGTAAAAGTTTCGATAACTTTCTATGATCTAGAATCAAATTCATATGATACAAACCAAGTTGAATTCAACTTTAATCCACCAACTATACTTCATGTGGACCACCAAGAATTCGAAACAGCAAAAGTGAATAGATTCTATGTATTTGGTATAAATTTTGGATCATTTGCAGAACTTTTTGTCCACCCATATATCGACAATCCAAATATTGAAGAAAGAGAAATGATATATTGTGAAGTCGAAACACAATGCAACACCAATGGCCATATTATTGAACCGATCAGTGATAATGAAAACCATCCTTGTGTAGATGATATTACATTACAAAATAACAATCAATACTTTGATAACTTTATATATGATATTTATGTTTGTATTTTACCACCAAGTGTTGGTAAAGGTACAATTAAATTCTTGGATAATAACTTTAATAGTTTAGAAGAGGATTACCAAATGGAATATTCATTTTTACCACCTGAAATCTCTGGATTAAACGATGGATTAAGTCTAACAGTAATATCTCACATCTATGATGAACTCATTATTCAAGGTATTAACTTCCCACCAACTCAAGAGATTTTTGATAATAATTTAAATAAATCAGAAACGATAGAATGGGATGAACAAACAAACTTTGTATCGATTGGGGATACTAATTGTTTATTCGTTGAATGGATTAGTTCAAATTTAATCAAGTGTACTATTCCTCCAAATTTGAACCCAGACCTTAAAGTATCAGTAACTGTTGGTGGTCAATTATCTATTGATTCTGTACAATTCTATGTATCTCTTTCCGGACCTTCAATTTCAAGTATCTCAAATAATAGTGGTTCTGCAGGTGATACCATTACAATATATGGAGATTTCTTTGGTTCCTCATATGATTTCATTGATGTTTACATTGATAATCAGCTTTCATTCTTAACATCAATAACAGCAAATGAAATTATAGCAATTGTCCCACTAGGCTTCCGTGAATCATACATTAGAATTTTAGTTCATTATGCTGCTTTTACATTTTCCACAAATGACTATCTCTTCACCTATAATCAACCAACTATTTCAGAAGCAAGTTTATTCGATTTCCAAACAGCAATAATCAATAGATTCATAATATATGGTAAAGATTATGGTTCAAAACATTATCCAACCAATTATGTGAAACCATTTATTGTTCATAGTGATAATGGTGAAAGAGAATTAATCCATTGTGAAGTTGAAAGTGAATGTGCTGGATCCAATTCATTAATAACACCAATTGAAAATTCAAAGAGTGGTCATCCATGTGTTGATAATAATGACTCAGTATTCTCAATGTACAATGATGAAGGTTTATACGATATTTATGTTTGTGTTATGCCAACATTAGGAGTGGGTTCAAATGTTATCAAATTCTTTGAAGATGATGATTATACAATTGTTTCAGATTTACAACTCACATATAGTTATAGTAAACCATCAATATCAATGACAGAACCAATAACAGTGGAAGTTGGTGAAGAAATCACAATCAACGGCATTAATTTCCCACCAACTCAAGAAATGATAGATCTAAACCTTAATACTCCAACAACTGTAGAATGGGACGATGAAACTAATTTCGTATCAATAGGTTCAGAGTATAAATGCTTGAATGTTCAATGGATAAGTTCAACCTTAATTAAATGTATAATTCCTCCAGGTGTTGGTACCAATCTTTCATTAACAGTTACTGTTGGTTCTCAACTATCAAATGATGATGCTTATTTAATTTCATATGCTCAATAAAAAATTCAAAATAAAAGGTAATAAAATAAAAAATAAAAAATAAAAATAAAAATAAAAATAAAAATTAAATATTATATTAAAATAAACTTAAAAATTAAAGACTTTATTATTAATATTAAAAGAAATTTTTTTAACATGAGATTTAAATTTTAAATTTTTATGCATCATTGATTCATCAAGGTTAATTGTATGTAATGATTCAGGAAGAATGGATATGATTTTATTCATTAAACTTTCTGTAAAATTATTGCTTAAATTTAATTCAGTTAATGATGGTGGAAAATAATCAATCTTTAAATTTGATCCATTAACATTATAATCTAATTTTTCTAAAATTGAAAGTTTTTTTAAATTTTTTGGGATAGAACCAACTAAAAATGTTAAATGTAAATTTTTTGTTTTAAAAGTTAAATCAGTTATTGAATTTGGTAAAATATTTGGTTGAAGTATTATTTCCATTTCACGATTTGTATATGAATTACTTTCATATGTAAATGATTTAATATTTGAGTCAATTGGAATCAATATTTTATTTAAATCGATTTCATTGCCAATTAAATTTAATTTTGATAAATTTAATTTATTACCAAATTTAATATAATCAGGTAGATCAATATAAATTGCTAATTTTTCCAATGATAATGGTAATGCACCATATTGAATCTTTAATCTTCTTGGACTACAAAATAGTGACAATGAATTAACACTATCGGGTACAATACCAACTTTAAGATATGATAAATAATTATCTCCATAGGTTTCATAATAACCTACTCTTTCAACTTCCTCCATCTCATAGTTTTCATTATCACTCTCATAATGATGATGATTGCCAATACTAGTCCCATTTGGTAATTGTATCATTTTCATTGTATCAACTCTTAATTTTAGGTTTAAAACGGAATTAGGGATAACATTCTTTTTAATTTTATTACTATTGTCACAAAATTTTAAAAAAGTTATTGATGATGGTAAATCTGATTCTCTTAACTCTAAATTGAAAATATTATCCCAATAGCATTTCCTTCCGAATGATAATGATGTAATTGTATTTGGTATTTTAAAATTATTTGAAATTGGTGGACACTTTTTAATTGATAATGATTTAATATTTAAAGGAATGATTATATTATCTTTATCATTATTACCATGTATAAGCCTTGGTAATAAAATATTTTGAACACAAGTAACACTTGGTGGTAATTGATCTAGTGATATTATTCTTTTATTTTTTTTTAATAATAATTTCTTCATCACTATCACTATCACTTTCACAACTAAATGATAGATATTCGACAGTGTTTGGTATTTCAGGACCTTTAATAATTGGTAATGGTTCTGAAAATTCAACCATTTTTAATAATGCATTAGATGGTAAATCACCAATCATTAATGGTTCACTTCCTTGATACTCTAATGATTGAATGTATTCTCGTTGTCTATATTCTAATAATAATTTCCTATTACTAAATTCAACAAATTTATTATTTATAATTCTAATAAACTCATATATTTTATAATTTAAAAATTTATTCCTCCAAACTTTAAAGAATAACTTATCACTATCACTTCCCTTTTCATTTATTGAATTTTCTTTTTTCATTGATTGAATAATTAACTATACAAAAATAAAGTAAAATAAAAAAAAATAAAAAAATAAAAAAACCAAAAAAAAACCAAAAAAAAATACTTAAATCAAATAAATGCACTGTAAGAACAACAAAACTAAAACAAAACAAAAACAACACAACAACAACCAACAACAACAACAAAAAAAACAACTACTAAAAATACGATTTTCAATAAAATCGTGTCATTTCAAAAATAGATGATTTAAAAATTAAAACTCTTGTCAAAAACTAAATACTTTAAAAAATATATATTTTTTAAAAATGATAAATGAATGAATAAAAAATAGAAAAAAATATTATTTTTATTTATATATATCAAAAATAATAAAAAAAGAGAAGTGAATATTTTACAAAAAAACCAAAGTGGTAAACATATACAGCGGATTACATATATGTTGTGAAGGATTAATTTTTTTTTTTTTTTTCTTACAAAACAAATACATCAGAACCTAAATCAAAGTATGAAGTTGGAGGTGGTGGTGGGGTTTGTGGTTTTTCTTCCCATGTATTTGTTTTCCATTGGAATACTTGATTATTTTGGGTTAAAAGATTTTGTTGTTGGTCATTTTGTTTCTCCAAGTTTTGTTGTTCTTGTGCCATCTCTTCTAAATCAAATAGCATTGTACATTCTTCATCAGTTAATTCATATAAACCATTATGCACCAATGAAATACATTTAAGTAATAATGGAATTTCGATAATAAACTCTCTGTATAAATCTTTTAATAACTCCATATCTTTTTTTTAAAAAAAAATTATATTAATATATGGTTTTTTAAATTAAATGAAATAATGAATGATAGTTACATGTTGTTAGGCTTCTCTTTTTAACAAACATTTTTAATGCAAAATCATCTTGGAGTGAACTAATTAAAACGTCTTTGAAGCTCTGTTTAACGAAAAAGGAAGAAAGGAAGTCAGTATCAATACTAATTAAAATGATTAAAAAAAAAAAAACAATAGTTACATCTAAATCTGGTTTATGTTTTTTAGCGATTGGTTGTTTCTTTGATTCAGAAGTTGGATGAGTATTTTTAGTTGATGAAGAGGAGGATGAAGTAGAAGAAATGGAACCACCATTTTGAACGATAGCAGGAGTGGATTTAAGGGTTGGAGTTGATTTTAATTTTGGAGCAGGTGGACAATAGGAAGGAATGTCACCAGATAAAGAACCTCTACGATTTAATTCGAATGGAACAGAGATTGAAGATCTTCTAGCTTCAGAGATACCAGATGGTTTCATTTGCAATGTTGCCATTGAGGATCTTCTATTTGGACCTTTTAATTTATTTAGGAGTGGATTAACTGGTTCATTTGGTTGTTGTGATGGTGGAGACGATTGTTGATAAGGTTTTGTTGGTGGTGCATTTCCACCATCCAAACCGTACAATGGAGAGATATCACCTTCATCCATTTTAATTAAATTTAAACATAGATCTAAATAGGAACCATATTCATAGTTATTATCGCACATATTTTGCCAAATTGCAGCAAGTATTTCAATCTTTTGAGGTTTCTTTAATGTTGATTTCATTGGAATTATCTTATTCATAATTTTCTTTTTCCAGATTTCCTTTTGTGGAGTCCAAATCTTACTGTCAATTATACTAACAATGACAGATAAATTTGAATCTGGTGCGCTTGAAAGTTCTGGTGATTCTTTTATTTTATTATTATTATTGTTATTGTTGTTGTTGTTGTTGTTGTTGTTGCTATTATTACCTGATGTTGTAGTTGTAGTAGTTGTATTATTATTATTATTATTTTGTGATTGTTTTGTAACAGATGATAAAGAAGGTGAATTTGATCTTGCAACTTTTGGTGATAAAAACCCACTTGGTAAATTTAATTGTTGGTTATTAGCACTGCCAATGGTATTTAAATCAATTGTTGGAACACTATGGCTATCTTTAACCCCACCACTGGATAAACTAAATTGTGTATTATTTGTTGACGATTCCACTAAACCATCATTTAAATCGAATGATGCATCAATATCCATATTAATACTACTTATACTATTGTTATTATTATTATTATTACAGTTGCTATTTAAATTAAATTGTGAAGGTGAAGTAATATTCATTGAACGTCTTAAGAAAGGTGATAATGGTATAGTTGGGGAAGTTGAAGATGGAGAAATATTTGATTTATCATCCAACATCAATTGTCTTAGAATTTTATAGTTTTGGATACCTAATGCTTGAAAGAAAGATTTCCAAAAGATGGTATTCAAAGTTGAATCATCATCACACTTCTCTAATAAACTTTTAGAGATTGTTTTACCATGATTTGTAGCAATTTTAACGACCTCTCTTTGAGCATTCAAATCATCATTGACAGCTTTTGGTATGATCCATTTATTATTTTTTAATTCAAATAAGTTCTTTACCATAAATCTAATACGAGGTGGTAATAATTGTCTATTCTCAATCAAAAATGATAAAACTTGAGTTGCATCATCCAATGCTTTTTGAATACCTTTAAAATGTAAATCATTTTCACGTGATTGTATATTATCATTAGTTGTAGTGGTTTTATCATCGTCATTGGTGTTGTTGTTGTTGTTGTTGTTGTTGTTATCAGTATTATCATCATCATCCTCATTATTTCCATGCTTACTTGAAAAACCACCCTTTGATTCAATTGTTTTACCGGCGGAAGTAAATGTGGTAGCAATGATTTCGATTTCCATCAATTGTTGATGGGTCATATCATCAGCGGTCTCTTTAGTGATTTGTGGTAAGTGATCCTTTACAACATCAACCAAGAATGAGCTTGGCAATGTATAATAACATTCACCCATAAATTTACATAAATTTAAAAAACTCTGTTTACCACTATTGAAATCAAATGACTCTTCATTTCTGTTAATTTGGTCAGTTAAATTTTGATATTGCTTATTAAAATTTTCAACTAATTTACCACCAACCCCCTAATAAGAGAAATTATATAATTTATTAATATTTATATTTATATTAATATTTATATTTATATTAATATATATTTATATTTATATTTATATTTATATTTATATTTATATTTATATTTATATTTATATTTATATTTATATTTATATTTATATTTATATTTATATTTATATTTATATTTATATTTATATTTATATTTATATTTATATTTATATTTATATTTATATTTATATTTATATTTATATTTATATTTATATTTATATTTATATTTATATTATGTTT
>JH723146.1:7413-17446 GCA_000277465.1 Dictyostelium intermedium | reverse complement strand
TNTTNTTNTTNTTNTTNTTTTTTTTATTTTTTTTTTTTTTTATTTTCATTTTTTTTTTTATATTAAGAATTTATATCAATTTATGATGAAATTCAAAATGATCCAAAGATTAGATGTATAATATTAAGAGGAGAAGGTAAAGGATTGACAGCAGGTTTAAATTTAGGAAAAATTGCACCATTGATAACTGGTGACTCAGAAGTATCACAATCACAAAACAATTTAGATTTATTTAAGATGATTCGTCGTTGGCAAGCATCATTGGATAAGATTAACAAATGTTCAAAACCAACGATTGCTTTAATCCATGGTGCATGTATTGGTGGTGGTGTCGATATGATAACTGCATGTGATATTAGATTATGTAGTTCCGATGCAAAATTCTCAATTAGAGAAACCAAACTATCAATTATCGCTGACTTGGGTACATTACAAAGAATTTCAAAAATTGTTGGTTCTGGATTCGCTAGAGAGTTGGCATTAACTGGTAAAGATATTGATGCAAAAACCGCTGAAAGATTTAATTTGGTCACACATGTTTACCCAGATCATGAAACTTTATTGACAGAGGGTAGAAAATTAGCATTATCAATCGCTCAAAATTCTCCACTTGTAGTTCAAGCTACAAAACTCACTTTAAATCATGCTGATGATCATACAATCGATGAGGGTTTATATCGTGTGGCTTTACAAAATGCTGCTTTCTTAAAATCTGATGATTTAAATGAATCTGCTACTGCTTTCTTTGAAAAACGTCAACCAATTTTTAAATGTAATTTATAATAAATAATAATAATAATAATAATTATAAAAAAAAAAATTAATTATTTAAATTAAAATTAAAAATTAATTATTTTATTTAATTTATTTCATTTTATTTTTACTGTTCAACTGGATAAATTTCAGTTTTATCATCTTTTATAACTTCATAATATAAATCATTTATAAGTTTATGTGCATCATCGATTTGTAATTTATTCATATCAAAGATTGCGATGATTGCTTTTCTTTTAGTTTTTCTTAAGATAAAAGATTGATTTTGAGGATCACGACCAGCAATAATGAAATCATTTGATGCTACAACATAAAATCTTTTTTTAGAGCAACTTATTGTTGTATAATAACTACCTTGTAAGATATTATTGATTTCTTGCCATTCTTGATAGCTTAGTGTGAATCCAACACTACTACTATTTAAATCACCACTATCTAAATCCAATATACAAGTTTCTAAAAATCCTTGTTTAATTAATTTATCTGTATATTTATTCCAATTTATTATATTATTATCATTTTCTTCCTCTTTAATTGTTGTTAACATATTTGGACAACTTGTACTTGATGTTAATTTTTTTATTTTTTTATTTAATATTATATTTGTAATTGCACCATTGTTGTTGTTATTATTGTTGTTATTGTTGTTGTTGTTATTGATATTATTTACACAAACATTATTAGAATTATTGCTATTACTACTATTTAATGTTAGTGTTGATGTTGACTTCTTCTTTCTTTTTTTTAAAAAGGACATTATTTTATTTTAAAATTCTTATTTTTTTTTTTTTTTTTTTTATTTTTTGGCAAATGGAAATTTATTTTTTATAATATGATTTTTTAGTACTACTACAAACTATTTAAAACAAAAAAAAACATAAATGAAAGGAAAAAAAAAGAAAAGAAAACACTATAAAAAAACAAGTCAATTTCTCATTTTATTATTTCGTATTAAGAAGATTAATGTTAACGATTTTGTTTAAAAAATACTGGCAAAAAGGAAAAAAAAAAAAATAATAAAATTAAAAAAAAAAATAAAAAAAATAAAAAAAAAAAAAAAATATCCAAATTTACAATTTATGTCATAATATTTTATGGCATCATTCCAATGTCATAATTAAAATTAAAATAAAATTTTTTTAAAATTTTTTTTTATTATTATAAAATTTGAGAGAAGTGGAAAAATAAAACAATAAAACAATAAAACAATAAAAAGGAAATAAACACTATTTTGGTTGAATTTAAAAATACATTATATATACAAAGGGGTTTTTTTATTTTAAGTTTTATGTTTTTTTTTTTAAATTTTTTTTAAAAAAAAAAATTAATTTACAATATTTTTTAAACTATCTTCAGAGTATGAAAAAATTAAATTTGTTACTCTCTCATTCCTATCAAAGTTTGTAATTTTATTATAAATATCGGATATTATACGATGGGCATTGTCAACTGGCACTGTTGGTGGTTGAAAAATTCCAATTATACATTTATTTGCAGTTCTACGTAATATAAATGCCAAAGAAGTTGAATCACGTCCACTTATCATTAAATCATTTGAATTTGATATAAAAAATCTTGTAGAGTCACAGTTTAAATAGATTGAGTTCTCACCTTCTAAAATATTTTTAATTTCTTGCCATTCTTGATAAACAACATTAAATCCACTATTAATCTCACCATCGTTTAAATCTAATATACAACTTTTTAAAAATCCTTCCTCTTTCATTATTTTTGTATAAATATCCCATGGATTACCATCTTCTATTATACATCCAGTTTTATTTGTTGTTGTAGTTGTTGTAGTTGTTGTTGTTGTTGTTGTTGTTGTATGACAATCTGATTTTGTTTTATTAGATTTCTTAAATTTTATTTTATTTATATCCTTTTCAATATTTTTAAAAATTTGAGGTTTTTTATTTAAAAATGTCATCTTATTTCTTTTTTTTTTTTTATTTTTCAATTATATTTTGAGGATTTTTTTATATGTTTAAAAAATAAAAATGTTTTCTATTCCTTTTTTTTTTTTGTAACATAAATGTTAGGGAAGCAGTAAAATAAAAAAAAAAAATAAAAATAAAAATGAATAAAAAAAAAAAAAAAAAACCTTATAAAAAAATGATTAAATTAACTTTCACCACCTCACATGCGACCATTCATCTTGGTGGGTTACAATAGGAGAAAAAAAATTTGAAAAAAAATGAAAAAAAAATTATTAAAATAAATATTTATAAGTATACCTTAACAAAAACGTTGTATTTTTGATTTTTTAAGATATTCTTTATTTTTAGTAATTTTTCAAAGAAATTGCATTATTTTTTTACTTTTATTTTTATTTTTTTTTTATTTGTTTTTTTTTAACGTCTTTTGACCCAAAATTGTTTTTTTTTTTTTTTTAATATGTTAGAGTTACATTAATCACCGTTATGTGTTAATAAATGAATGTGGTTATTTTCTTTTATAAATATGTACATATAAATTCAAAACATTCTTTCATTTGAATTTTCAAGTTTCACACTTTTTTATTTTTATTTTTTATTTTTTTATTTTTTATTCTTTTATTTTTATTATTTTTATTTTTTTTTTTCAATAAATGCATCCACCAATTTTATCAACTTTTTTTGCCCTTTAAAAATCTGAATTAAGTGTAACATAATGTATTTATATTTAAAGATTTATCTAATAATATGTATTATAATTATTCGAACAATGATTATCTGGATTGTCATTCTACTTTATTTAGTATATATGAGCTTATGTATTTGCTACTTTATTTGAGATTATCATTCTACTTTATTTAGTATATATGAGCTTATGTATTTGCTAACAAATATTAAAGAGAAGAAAAAAAAAAAAAAATTTCAAAAATTTGAAAGAGTTGAAAAAATATTAATAATGGATAAAAAAAAATAAATTGATTTGGGAAACCAAAAAAAAAAAAAAAAAAAAAGAAAAGGAATATGTAAGATAATTGTTTGTGTCCTTTTGTTAACAATGCGGGGATTTTTTCATTTTTTAACTTTTTATTTTTTTTTTTCTAGTTTTTGTGTTTGTTCAAATTTCGACCAAACGAGTTGGTTCAAATAAATATTTTACCTAGATTTTTTTTTCAAACTTTTGATTGGTTCGGCAAAGTTTCATCATTTTAGAGAAATTTTTTTTATTTTTTTTTGAAAATATCTCGTTCATTGTGAACCCCTCGTTCGCATACAAATATTTAATATCTTTCCCATCAAATTCCTTTCTTTTTTTTTGACCAATCATTGGTTAAAAAATCTACTTTTTATTAGATTGAATTATTAACTAACAGAATTCTCATAAAATTATTGTGATCCCAATCACGATAAAATCCAAACCTTTTACAGTTGTGTCATTGGTCAATTATTTAAAAAAATAATTTTTTATTTTAATAATTATTTTTTTCTTGTTTTATGGAGAATTAAAAATCTTATTTTCTTTTTTTCTTTTTTTTTTTGTTTTTTTTTCTTTATTCAAATTAATTAATATATCAATACACTTTGTAACATTACCTCTACCTTTTTTTTTTTATCATTATCTTTAAAGAAAAAAAGAAAAATTTATTATTTTAGAATGAAATTAATATACTCATTATTAATTTTATTAATTGTTGCTTTGTCAAAAGTTAGAGCTCACAAAAATAATTGTCCAAAATCTGCTTATTTCGATATTGCACCAGTAATTTTTAATTTTTTTTTTAATTTTCGCAATTTTTTTCCCAACAACAAAAAACTAATTTTTTCATTTTTTTTTTTTTTTGTTATTGAAATGCACAGTCAGACTTAACTCAATTCAAAGATTTATCACCAGTGAGTTTAAATTTTTATTATTATAACAAATCACTTAATAACTAAAAATATTAACATTAATAAATTTATAGGATGACCAACAATTTCATGCAAAATATATGAGAATGTAAATTTATCAATAAGCTTTTTATTTTCTTTTATTTTTATTTTTATTTTTATTTTTCTTTTTCTCTTTCTTTTCTTTTTCATTTTCTAACAGATTTTTTCTATTTCAGAGCAATTGATGTTGCAGTTGAGAATAACTCCAAATTTGGTGCTGCAATTGTTCACAAAAACGGTACTTTGATGTGTACTGGTGCCAATACTGGTGGTTCAAGAATGTATCATGGTGAAGTTAAGGCAATCATGAATTGGTAAATAATATTTTTTAACCCCAAAAAAAAAAAATAAAAAAAATAAAAAAATAAAAAGTACTAACCAAAGTCAAATTTATATAGTACAACTCTTTATGGCAAAGCAACTTGGGAAGAACATTATTTATACACTACTGGTGAACCATGTCCAATGTATGTTTTCTTTTATATTTTATATATTTTATTTTATTATTTTTTTTTTTCCTAAATTGTTAAATACTCTTCACTTTTTTATTAATATAACCTTTTTTATTTATTTTTTATTTTTATTTTTATTATTATTTTTTTTAAAAAAAAAGGTGTTCAGCAGCTGCAATGTGGACTAAATTTGATAAAGTTATCTTTGCATCATATGTTTCAGTTATGTATTGCGAACGTTGTTTCAATCAATTACCAATGGATGCAAATGAAATCTTCAAATTAGGTTATGGCATAAATCATAATACTGTATTAATTGGTGGAGTTTTAGAAAACATTACAGATACATTTTTCCCAAGCCTTTGTGGCACTACTGGAGGCTGGAGTGTTGTACCAGTTTGTCAAGGTAATTATTTCATCTTTATTCCTTCATTATAAAACTATTCTTAAACTAATATTTTTTTTCTAAATAATAAGAAAACTGGACTAGAGAATGCCCAAGACCATCTAGATATTTTGGAAATATTAAACCAACTCCAACTCCAACAGAAACTCCAACACCAACTCAAACACCAACCCAAACACCAACCCAAACACCAACTCAAACACCAACTCAAACACCAACTCAAACACCAACTCAAACACCAACTCAAACACCAACTCAAACACCAACTCAAACACCAACTCAAACACCAACTCCAACCCCATCAGCATGTTCAGCAAATGTTACTCAAAAGATTACCAATGAATGGTATAGCAACAATGTAAACTACATCCAAGTTGAAGCAAGCATTAACAACAAAGGCTCATTACCAGTAAGAGGCTTCACATTCCAATTACAAAACGTTGATAACTCATGGGATGTTGACAAAACTTCAGCAAATAATTTCAAACTCCCAAGTTGGTTAGGTAACATCCCAGTGAATGGTGCTCACAAATTTGGTTACATCCAAAAATCAACTTCGCTCACTCCAATAATTGGTACCCCAGCTTGTTAAAAGAACACCAAACACGATTTCTTTGAAATAAAATTAAATTTATTCCACAATCCACTAAAACTTTTTTTTTTTCAAAATTTTTTTTTACTTTTTTTATTTTTTTTCTTTTTTTTAAAAAAAAAAATGGAAAATAAAAATCGTACAATTATAAAAGAATATAGTTTATTATTTAAATTAATAAGGAATGATAATAAAGAAAATAAATTAGTTATTAAATTAAATGATGAAATAAGTGGTGAAATATTTTTCAATAATATTTGGAGAAATATATTTTTAAGAAGAAAAATATCTAATCAACTATTTAAAGATATGATTGAAAGAGAGGGTAATAGTGAAAAAACCTTTTCAGATCTAAAGCAATTCAATGGGTATAAAAATAAAGCTTATTTGAAATCAGTTATAATTAATGATAATATGGAGCCATCAACAATTAAATTACCAAATACAATAACCAAATTATCACTTCCAAATTTTAAGAGATTTTTAAGAGAAGGTTACTTTAAATCAAAATCGATTACAGAATTGAATCTATTAGGATACAATGAGGATTTAGTATATGGATCAATACCAAATTCAGTGAAAACTCTTATATTTTCAATATTTGACAAAGAATTATCAACAGATTGCTTACCAGAATCATTAGAAACTTTAGTATTGGGTGTATTATTTAATCAACCCATTCTAGAATTTTCACTTCCACAAAGTTTAACTTTTTTAAATTTTGGACATTCATTTAACCAATCACTAGAGAATACCAATTTATCAAATACCTCAATACGAACCTTAATTTTTGGTGATAATTTTAATCAACCAATTCAAATCGGCCAACTTCCATCACAATTGAAAACACTTTCTTTTGGAAAGGGGTGGGCAAATCAACCAATAATACCCGGTTCTTTTGGGTCATCAATTACAGATTTAACATTTTCAAAATATTATCAACCGATTTCACCTGGTGATTTACCTTGTTCTTTAAAAAAATTAACAATTAAAAGTGGTTTTAACCAAGACCTTCAACCAAATTCAATACCAAACTCTGTTGAAGATTTATTTTTAGGAGCATCATACGACAAACCTCTCATTGAAGGTTCAATACCAAACTCGTGTAAATCATTAGCAATTTCAGGGGTTTTTAATCAAACGCTACAATCAAACTCTATACCAAAATCAGTAACATCTTTGGAACTTGGTTATTGTTTTAATAAATCACTTGAAAATGCTAATTTATATTTAACTTCAATGGAAACATTAATATTGGGAGATAAATTTAATCAACCAATTAAAAAAGCATACCTTCCAAATTCTTTGAAATATTTAAAACTTGGGGTAGATTTTAATCAACCACTAATCGCTGGTTCAATGAATTCTCTTATAAAATTAAGACTTGGTTTTAATTTTAATCAAGATATTCCAATTGATACACTCCCTTTGGTAGAATCTTTAGAATTAGGTAATCGTTTTAATAAAAAAATTAATCCAATTTCTATTCCATCCGTAACCTCATTAACTATTTCCAATAGATTATATGATCATATAATTCAAGAAAATGATTTACCAAATGTTAAACAATTGACTTTTTTATAATGGAAAGAAAAGAAAAAAAAAAATTAAATAAATAAAAAAATAAAAACAAGGATAAACAAAGTTGTAAACCTCATTACCTTAAAATAGACCATAAAAAAAAGTTAGTTAGTCTATTTTTTTTTCTTCTTTTTTTTACTTTTGGTATTATTGTGCATTTTTTTATTTAATACATAATTCATTTAATGAATTATTTTGATTTTTTTTTTTTGTAGTTTTTTTTTTTTTTTTTAGAGTTTTTTTTTTTTTCATATTAAAGGGGTAATTAAAGAATATGAATGATTATCGAGAGGTTGAACATATGTTATTTAAGAGTCATATTTCCATAATCTTGAACGGAAATCACCTGAACCAGTAGCAAACACACCATGGGAGTTATTCTTTGGAGAGAGGGCAACACTGATTACAGAGTTTTTGTGACCTTGTAACATCATGTGAGTGGTACCATTTCTTGGATCCCAAAATTGGACGGATCTATCCTTTGAACCAGAAATTAACCAACTACCATCTGGTGAGAAAGCTACAGATAACACAAAATCTTTGTGACCATTAAAGGTTGCTCTGCATCTAGAACGTGATCTTGAGCCTGACAAATCCCAAAGTTTTAATGATTTATCAAGACTGCCAGATGCCAATGATTTACCATCTGGTGAAAATGCAACGGAATAGACTGAATCTAAATGACCTTCGTATCTCTCTAAGAAATAACCAGTTTGAGCATCCCATAAACGTACAATATTATCCAATGAACCCTTTTAATTTAAAAACAACAATAAAATAGAGAAGAAAAGAATGTTAGAATAAAATCAACAGGACTCTCTTTTGTCAACACCACTATGATAATGATGATTGATTGTTGGTTATTTTATACATACAGCTGCAACCAATCTACCATCTGGTGACATAGCAACAGAAGTTACACCATTCTTTGGACCAACCTCTTCATTACCAAGGGTGAATGCACATTTGCCTTTTTCAATATCCCAAATCTTTGCTTTCTTATCACCACTACCAGAGACAATGAATCTACCATCGCTAGAGTAATCCAATGAATAGATATCCAATTCATGACCATAGAAAGTTTGTTGAATCTTTTTAGTGTGAATATCCCAAACCTTAACTGTCTTATCCTCTGCACCAGTTGCTAAATAGTTGCCATCTGGTGAAAAACATACTGATCTAATATATAAATCTCCATCTTTATCACTTTCATCGACAAATGCACTGGGTAATAACCAATAGATTAGTATAATTTCTTTTTAAAAACCTTTTTTTAAAAATAATAAAAACAAAAAACAAAGATAAAAAAATAAAAATAAAAATAATAAAAGTAAAACCCTCTTAATACTTACTGAACTTTTTTACCAGTATCGACATCATAGATTTGAGCACTTCTATTACAACCAGTAGCTAAATATTTACCATCATTACTAAAGTTTACACAACAAACAACACTATTGTGTTGTAAATTATGAAGAAGATCGATATTTAAGTTGGTTTGAACACTTGGGTTATATCCAACCAACCAATCTTGACCTTTTTCTTTACCATTTTCTTCACCCATTTCAGTTTCACTAATTATTTAATAATAAAAAAAAAAAAAACAAAGTAATAATAAAAAAAATATATTAATATAATGAATTAATATGATGATTTAAACTTTTATATATATAAAAAATACATACTGTCTTCTTCTGTCTTCTTCTTTAACCTCTTCCATGTCTGGTTTTTTATTTAAATTATTATTATTGTTGTTGTTATTCATGTTCATGTTACCACCCATATTGTTACCCATACCCATTTCTTTTGGATGTCTATTTGAATCCAATGGTGATAATGAAGGGAAAGATTGGCCACCTGGTTGTTGCTGTTGTTGTTGTAATTGTTGTTGTTGTTGTTGTTGCTGTTGTATGGATAATTGTTGTGGGCCTAAACCACCTGGTTGTTGATAAAACTCACCTGATCCTGAACGTTGTCTTTGTTTTGGTTGACCTTTATCTGGAATAGTTGGTGTTGGTGTATTTCTTTGCATGTTGTTGTTGTTATTGTTAATGTTACTATTGTTATTATTGTGTTGTGCTGGTGGAGCTGGACTGTTTGATCTAAATGTTGAAGGACTATTCAAATCTCTTTGATTGGCATTTATATTTTGTTGGTCCAATTGTCTCTTTAATAGTCTTATCTCTTCTTCATAATGTAACTTCATTTTATTTTGACCTCTCTCCAAATCATACAGTGTTTGTTGTATTGTATTTAATTCTGCTAATTGATTTTGAACTATTATAATAATAATAATAATAATAATAATAATACATTATTAAATTTTTTAGTTTAAGATTTTTTTTAAAAAAAAAAAAAAAAAAAA
>AJWI01003516.1:0-18912 GCA_000277465.1 Dictyostelium intermedium | reverse complement strand
ATTCCAAGAATGAATTTAATCATTAATAATGTTGGAAGGAATTTTCACTCATAATAATAATAAATAAATAAATAAATAAATAAATAAATAAATAAATAAATAAATAAATATATCTGTGATTTTCAATTTTAGGGTTTTTTATTTTTTTATTTTTTTATTTTTTTAATCTTTTATTTCTTTTACTATCATCGTTTTCTAGTAAATTGTTTAATTGAGTGAGTGCAGATGATCTTCTTGTAGATCTAGAGGATAATAATGATGATTGTAATAGTTGTTGTTGTTGGTATTTTTGCATTGAATATAGCTCTTTTAATTTTTGATCAACAACTATTGTATTATTTGAAATTTCTTGTAAAAGTGAACGCATTTCATCATGTAAATCTTTTTTATTTATTGTTGCCTTTGGAATGTTTAACAATTCACCTCTAACATGTAAATATCTAATAACATTCGTTAGATTATTATCAATTGCACTATTTACAAATTTACGATTTTGAATTGTGTCTTCCAATAATTCTGGGTGTTTACTTAGGAGGAAAGAAAAAACTTGCATTTCACCTCTTCTCATAGATTGTTTTAATAAGTAAGAAATTGTTTTATCAATGAAACTAGGTCTTATTTTCATGAAAAACCCTTCGCCTTCAGCAAAATATACACTTTTTGCCTCTGGTGGTAGTTCTCTATTTATTAATATTTGTTTACGGTTATTGAAAAACCATTCAACCATTTCTAAATCACCTGAAAATATTGAATGATTAGAAAGATAAAGACACGTTGGTTCACTTTCAAAATTATCAAATAAAAATTTAACTGTTGTAAAATTGTTTTTTTCGTAGGCTGCATCAATTTGACGAAATAATTTATTACCATTTAAACCAAGATCAACTAATTCTTTAATAAATTCAATACTTCCATATCTTACTATTTGTATTATTGTATGGTCTGGAATTTCATTATTTAAATTTAATTTCTTGGTTTTAATTAACTCTAATGCTTTTTCAATTTTACCATTATCAATTAACTCGGCAATACTATCATCTCCATAATTTATTACTTGGCCTTTATTACGAATTTTTTTGGTATCTATTTTTATTTCAATAATATTTCTATTTTCTTCTGAATAATTTCTTGAAGTTTTAAAAAATGAAATAAATTTTAAAATCTCTTCATTTTTTTGATCTTTTTGAAATTGTGTATAAACTAAATCCATTGTATAGTTTGATGATGGAATACCGCAATTGATGAAAATTGTTGCTAAATCATATCTATTACATTTAATTGAATAGTCAATTAATGGGAATAATTGTAATCTTTCTCTTTTTTTATTTATTAATAATTCTAAAATTTCAATCATGTTGGTTGATTCATTATTTTCAATTTTTGGAAACTTTGTTATTAATGATTTTATTGATGGGAAACTAATATACATTGATCTATCACATATTAACATATCTTTTAAAATTCCCCATAGTTTACGTTTTATAATAAAACCAAATCTTCTAATATCTTTAATTTTAATTCTATTTTTAAGAGAGTTTGCTTCTTTTTCTGATTGCTCTAAAATATCAAAGAATATCTTATTATTTAGAAATTTATTTCTCCATACTTGAAAAAAGGTTTTATCAATATTTGCTGATATTGACATTTTTAGAATTTAAAAAAAAAAAAAAAAAAATTAATTTTACTTCTTTTTGGAATAAAAAAAATAAAAAATAAAAAATAAAAAAAAAAACTTTTTTCGTTTTTATTTTTTTAATTTTTTTTTATTTGCACCATATGGTGAAAAAGCTCGTTTTATGAAAATATAAGTATTTTTTCTAAAATATTTTTTGTGAAAAAAAAAAAAAATAAAAAAAAATAAAAAAACTATTACAAATTCACTCATGATTCGATTTTTTTTCGATGGTGCTAATAAAAAAAAATAATAAAAAAAATAAAAAAAATAATTGCAAGTATTGTTTTATTTATTTTATTTTATTTAATTATTTTTTTATACTTCAGAATAATTATATATAAATAAGCTAAACTTTGAATTTAATTTATTAATGTAAACAATGATGGGGATATTTTTAAATTTGATTTTGGTAATGGTGGTGATATTAAATTAATAATTTTATAAAAAAAATTTCATCAAGTAATATCATCTACCAATTTTGAATGTATTGATCTCATTGGTATTATTATATATTTTTTTAAATTGGGTTGAGTGTTTTCAAAAGGATTTGTTCTTTTTTACTATCAAATTCATCCATTTTGTATATGTATAATATATAAATATTTTTTCGAAGAAAGAGAGATGAAGATAAAAATAAATTTAATTTAAAAAAAAATATATAAAAAATAAAAAATAAAAAAAAGTTGATCTGTTAATTTACTTTTTTATTTTTTATTTTTTTCTATGATTATAATTTTTTTATTCCCCATAGAACAATAAAAAAATAAAAAAAAACAATTTAGATTTTTAAAACATCTGTATATAGTTTCATAAATTTAGTAAAATATTTGGATTTAAATTTTAATTAAATTTTTGTTATAGATTCCCCAATGACGATGTGAAATAATCACCAAAAAAAAAAGTATTTCCAAGATCAAGAGACCCAATTAATTGAATTAATTTTAGGTGCTACAATCAATAATAATCAAAATAATAATAACAATTAAAAATAATAATAGCAGTAATAATAATAATATTAAAAAAATAAAATATCAATTACAACAAACACAATTGTGTACAAGCAGTGGTAGCACAAGTTCAATCACTATTATTATTAGCCTACAAAATTAAAAAATACAACAACACCACCAACTTATCACAATCTAATGTTAAATATTGTTTAAACTCATCACCATTACTGTCGCAATCAACATTACCATCACCACCACAAATACAATCTCAAAAAGCTCAAATTAACCTAATACCAACAAAAATACCATCATCTTTCTTTTTTTTTAATTTTTAATTTTCAATTTTTTAATTTCAATTTTTTAATTTTTTATTTTTTAATTTACTTTATTTATTAATTTTTAAAAAATTAAAAATTAATATTTGCTCTATTAAATAGGCATTTTTTTTTTATTTTTCAATTTACTAATTTTCACATCAGACATAATTAAAAGATTCAAAGATGAAACAATATAGAAATTGCTTTAGTTATAAATAGTAATAATAATAATAATAATAATAATAATAATAATAATAATAATAATAATAATAATAATAATAATAAAAATAAATAATAAAAAATATTAACAATAACAATAGATATTTAATTTTTTTTTTTTGTTGAAATAATTTTATATTGCACATTTCAACCAGTCACGGCATTGTTAATTTTTTATTTTTATTTTTTATTTATTTTTTTATCTATTCTACTCAATCTTTTAATATCTTACAGATGAGTTAGTTTTTAGATCGCTTTTCGAAAGAATTAAAAAATATTTTTTTTTTAAATTTTAACCTCTCTGTCTCACCCACCTCATAAACATTTCATCTATTAATGTGACCTACTTTTATTCAAAACAATTAAATTATAACCCCACAAAAATGATGACATAAAAATTTAATAAAAATATATCACCACCCACTCTTTTTACACCCCATTCATTATATTCGAAAGATTTGGTTTTTAATCTGTGTTTTTTTATTCTACACAAACTTTTTTTTTACACATCATTTTTTTTAATATTAATATGTATATTCTAAGTTAGATTAAAGTAATACTTTTATATCTTTTTTTTTTTGGGAGGAAAAGACAAATAAAAACTTTTTTTTTTTTTTAAAAAAATATAACATTTTTTATAAATAAAGAAATTTAATATGGAACCAAGAGTTTTAGATGATATTGCAGTAATTGGTGTTGGTTTTAGAATTCCAGGATGCGAAAAAAATACACCATCAGAATTGTGGGATAATTTAATAAATAAATTCAGTGGTATTAGCAAAACAACTGAAAGATGGAGTGATAATTATCATTTATCAGGTGACATTAATAATGGCAATTCTGGTTTATTACCATTAAAAGAATGGAAGAATTTTGATACTTCCTTCTTTGGTATTAACCCATCAATGGTTTCTTCAATTGATCCCCAACAACGTATTTTATTAAAATGTTCTTGGGAAGCATTGGAGGATGCTGGAATTGATCCAATTAAATTGCGTGGCTCAAATACCTCAGTTTTTATTGGTTGCTCTACTGGAGATTATCATGATTTAATTAAAAGTAACAATGAAATCGAAACCAATTTATTTGGCTCAGTTAACCATTCCTTGGCGAATAGAATTTCTTATTGTTTTGATTTTCATGGTGCTTCAATGACTATTGATTCTGCATGCTCTTCTTCACTTAATACCGTTCTATTAGGTTGCCAATCAATTAGTGAAGGAAAATCAAATTTATCTGTAGCTGGTGGTGTAAATTTAATTTTAAGTAAGTTAATAATAATAATAATAATAATAATAATAAAGTTGTAAAAAAAATTAACTAATAATTTTTATTTATTTTTTTAAATATTATTAGATACAGCAATTCCAAAAGCTTTTTCATTTTTAAATATTTTAAGTAAAAATGGAAAATGTATGACATATGACGAAAGTGCTGATGGATTTGTAAGAGCAGAGGGAGCTGGTTTAGTTGTTTTAAAGAGACTAAGTGATGCTATTAAGGATGGAAATAATATCTATTGTGTAATTAAAGGTGGAAATTCAAATGTTGATGGTAATAGTAATACTGATAAGGCAAATTTCTTTCAACCATCCAAACAATCACAATCTGATAATATTAAATTGGCATTGTCAGCTATCAAAAACAATGGACCCTATGAAATTGATATTGATTATGTTGAAACTCATGGTACAGGTACACCTACTGGTGATCCAATTGAAGTTGGTGGAATATCAATGGTTTTTAAAGACAATCATTCAAAAGAGAATCCATTGTTAATTGGTTCTCTTAAATCAAACATCGGTCATATGGAAGCAGCTTCTGGTATTGCTTCGTTGATAAAATGTTGTTTAATGTTTAAAAACAAAACATTTGCTCCAAATGTAAATTTTCATAAGATTAATCCAAAAATTAAATTGGATGAATGGAATATTAAAGTTGTAACCGAAACTACACCTTTTAATAAAAACAAAACAACCTCCATGATTGTAAATAGTTTTGGTGTTACTGGTTCAAATTGTTGTTTAATATTAACAGAGAATAAGTCCTCTTTGTCGTCGTCATCGTCTTCTTTGTTATCGAATAGCCAAAAAATGGAAGAAAAAGAATATTTAATCCCATTTTCAGCAAATTCAAATCAATCATTAATTAAATATGCAGAGGAGGTTTCGAAAATTGAAGAAACTATAAACTTTCAAGATTTTGTTTATAAACAATTATCAAATAAATCAACTTCATTATTTCAACGTTTGGTGGTAGTTGCTAAAGATTGGAAAGAATTAAAATCTAAATTATCACATCTAAAACCATTAAAAGAAGTTTCATCTAGTATTTCATGTAAGAAATCTAATCCAGTCACTGTTTTTGTGTTTTGTGGTCAAGGTTCACAATTTAATAAAATGGGTTTACAATTATATAATAATGATAAAATTTTTAGAGAATCAATGGATAGGTTCGATAAAAAATTATCGGATTTTTATGGATACTCTATTTTATCAAAGTTAAGATCAATTAAAGACGATGATTTGGTTACAATTCATGACCCAATCATAGCACAACCTGCAACTTCAATGTTACAAATTTCATTGTTTCAATTTTATAAACATTGGGGTATTAAACCATCGTTTATCGTTGGTCATAGCCTTGGTGAATTACCTATGGCCTATTGTTCGGGTATGATTGATTTTGATACCGTTTGCTATTTAATTTATCATAGATCTTTTGCACAATCTAGAACAAATGGATGTGGTAAAATGTTATCTTGTAACATTACCAGTGGAGAGTTTATTAAAAATTATTCATCTCGATATCCATCAATAGAAATTGCATGTTTTAATTCACCAAATTCAATCGTTGTTGCAGGTAAAGAATCGATATTGATTGAACTATCAAATGAATTTAAAGAAGCCAAAATTTTTTGTGCAATGTTAGGATCTTTATCATCTTTCCATACCAGTAGCCAATTGGTTGTAGAGGATTATATCCGATCTTTATATTTTAAATCAAAGGAACCATCAATACCAACATTTTCAACCGTTACGACCCATTTATTCGATTCAAATAAAATTTATGATAATGATTACATTTTTGAAAATATTATGAAACCTGTGTTATTCAATGAAACCATTTCCAATATTTATAAACATATTGAAAAAAATCAACTTGGTAATGAAATAATATTCATTGAATTGGCACCTCATCAAACTTTATCATTTTACTTAAAACAACTTATACCAAAAGATTCAAGTTATTTCAATGAAGGTGCTTCGATTTCAGTTTATTCACCACTTCATAAAAAGAAAGATGATTTTATTGAAATTCAACAAACTATTTCAAATTTGTATTGTAATGGTTATGACGTTAATTTTAAATCACAATTAATTATGATTGAACCTATAACCTATAAATCTTTGCCACCATATCAATGGGATGAAAATGAGTATTGGAAAGAATCTGATTTACAAAAAAAACTTTTGAAAGGACCACCAATGGATTCATTGGGTTTGTTAAATGAAAAAACACCACTTTTAAAATCTTTTCAAACAATCATTGATATAAACAAAAAACCATTCCAATATTTAAAGGGTCATATTGCAGATGGTAAAAATTATTTCCCAGGTGTGGGATATATTAATAATATATTGAAAATGTATCCATCACAAGATATCGATATTAGTTACATCGAATTCAAAGCACCTTTAATTTTAATTGACGGTATTCAACCTTCTTTACAATCAAATGTTTATCAAATGGGAAAGAATGAATTTAAAGCACAATTTCATTTTCTAGATCATAAAACAGCTCAATGGGTTCAGTCATCATTTGCAAATTTTCAATTATTAAATAGTGATTATTATGATCCCAAAAACAAGTACGACATTCAAAACTTTATTTCAAATCATTGTAATTTAACCAAACTTTCAAAGAGTTCATTTTACGACTTCATAAAAGCAAAAGCAGGTTTACAATATATTAAAGAGTTTCAACGTGTCGAACAATGTTATCTAGGTGATGGTTGTTCGTTAGTAGAAATTCCATTCCACAATAATAATGATAATAATAATGAAGTCAATATTAACATGATTCCAATTTTAGATTCATGTTTACATGGAACACATATTCTTTATATTGAACAATGCCAAATAGTTTTAGAAAAAATTGAAGGATTAAAGTATTATTCATCAACACTTTCTTTATCAAAAAATAGAGAACCAAAACTTTATGTTTTCACCAGAATTAATAATAAGAATTTAATATCAAATTCAATTTCTTCCTCAATAATTGTAATGATTAGTGATGGAACAGTTTTATTGGAAATCGAGTCTGCACATTATAAATCTTTAATCACTCTAAAAGATCCAATGAAGATTGAAATTCCTACTGAACAATTATTTTCAACATATCTTCAACCAATCGATTCTCTAATTTCTAAACCATCTTCATTTAAACCAACTTACAGTAAGAATTCTATTTCAAATGAAATCAATGACTCATCTAGATCAGATTATCAACAATTTATTTCCACTTTATTTTTTTCACATCTAATAAAAAGAAAACCGTCAATTGAGAATGATTTAAGAAATGGGGTTGATATTGAAGAAATTAAAATTAAATATTGTTCAAATTTAAAGTTTGAAAGGTTATTTACATTTGTAATTGAAACAATAAAACAATATGATGGTATCAATGGTAATCTTAATAATTGGAGCGAGGATAATATTGAAATTTATAAAACTTTAATTAAATCAACTAGGGTTATAGCAAAGTTATTATTTCCATTAGAAGGTGAAGATTTAACGATTGATACCCCTCAATCATTATTTGAAAATAATTTGTTGGATGACTTTTATAATAAAAATGGTAATATATCCACTCAAAATCAATTAGTTGGTGAAATCATAAAACAATCAATAAAACCATTGGTCAATGAAAAGATAGTTTTTAGAATATTAGAATTTGGAGGTGGTGTAGGATCTTTATCAGTGATAACATTGAATAAAATTAGTGAATTGTTAGAACAATATCCAAACTATGAAATAGATATCGAGTACACATGGACAGATATTTCAATTTCTTTTATTCCTGATGCTAAAAAACTTCTTTCTCATATTAAAGGTGTCAAAATTATATATAGATCATTGGATCTCGAAGAGTCATTGATAGAAAAACAATCATTAAAATCATCATACTATGATTTTGTAATAATGTCAAATGTTCTTCATGTTATCAAAGAAATTAAATTTGGTATTGATGAAATCTACAAAGTACTATCACCAAATGGCCAGTTACTATTTATTGAAACTCCTTATAGAATGTTAATTTGTGATAGTATTTTTGGTGCATTTGACCAGTGGTGGGGTTTTACAGATACTGACATTAGAAAAGATAGATGTTGTATGAAACAAGAAACTTGGTTTAAATTACTATCAGAAAGTAATTATCAAGATATTGTTATGTCTGATGATATTAGAGATCGTTGCTTTGTAATTCAAGCTCAAAAGCCATCAATCTCATCACCAGAATACAAACTAAAATTA
Source organism: Dictyostelium intermedium (assembly GCA_000277465.1). NCBI lineage: Eukaryota > Evosea > Eumycetozoa > Dictyosteliales > Dictyosteliaceae > Dictyostelium > Dictyostelium intermedium. Next base: position 10,214 of record AJWI01003516.1, on the reverse strand, counting down.
TCAGATCACACCGACAATCATGATGGAAACATTGTAGTTTTTGGTAAAAACGGAATCTTTATGAAAAATTTACTAAATAATTCAAATTCAAAGCAAACAATAATAATTCAAATTGAAACCTATCAACATTTCAATGATTTAGTTAATTCAAAAGAAATTAATAATCAATCCATTATTTATTTCATAAAAACATTAAATCAGCTTTCACTCGATAATTTTAAAGAAGTAACTTTAGAATACATTCAAATCAATCAATTGCTATTATCTTTAGATTTAAAATGTAAGAATGTTTTACTTTTAAATCAATCTACACTTGGAAATTATTTAGCTTCATCAGTTTTAGGTGCAGCAAGATATTTTGATGAATTCCCACAATTGAAATTATATACATTCGATTTTGATAAGGATTCCTTTAACGAAAACAACAACAACAACAACAATAACAACAACAACCAAACAGTTAATATTTTAGAAACTATGGTCGAACCAATTATTCAATCAATGGATAATTCTAATATTAGAAAAGAATTATTTATTAGAAATAATAAAATTTTCTTTGAAAGGATAAAACAAGTGAAAGAAATTAAAAAAAAATTCCAATCAACATCATTTGAAAGCGATCAATCATTATTTGCTCAATTAAATTCAAATCTTGAATATCAATTAAAATCAAAACAATCAAAATTAAATTCAAATGAAATTGAAGTAAATGTAAAGGCAACCGGAATAAATTATAAAGATTATTTGGTTTATACTGGTGTTACACCAAGTGAATTAGTAAATCATAAAGGTGGCTCAAATCCAGAGTTTGGTCATGATTTTTCAGGTATTGTAACACGTGTAGGAGATGATGGTGATGATCATCAAGAGAATCAATTTAAAGTTGGTGACCAAGTTTATGGTATTTGGTTTAATACTACTGCAAGTCATATAATCGTTGATAAAAAATACCTTTGCCATAAACCAAGTAAAATTAACCATGTCATTGCATCCTCTATACCAGTTGTTTATGTTACCTCATTATATAGTCTATACAATATTGGTAATATTCAAAATGATGAATCAGTTTTAATTCATTCTGCATCTGGTGGAATTGGTTTATCTGCATTACATATATTGAAATGGAAAGGTCACAAATCTCATATTTTCGTTACAGTAGGCTCAAAAGAAAAAGAAAAATACCTTTGTGATACTTTTGGTGATTTTATTACAGGAATTTTTTCAAGTAGAAATAAAGACTATGTAAAACAGATTAAAAAGAAGTTGATAGAATTGGGTTCAAACAAAAATGGTGTGGATTTAATATTAAACACTTTATCAAGTAGTGAACATATGTCATCAAATTTCAAAAGTTTAAATCATAAAGGTAGAATCGTTGATTTATCAATAACTCATTTAAATCATAATGAGTACACTTGTAATAGCAATTTCAAATACAACTATGGTTATTATAACGTTGAAATTTTATTTATCAAAGGAGAAATAATATCAAAACTTTTGAAAAAGATCTCATTTGCAATTGAAAATGAAGAGCTATCTACATCATTACCAATTATGGAATTCTTTGATTCAAATTGTTTTGATGCGATAGAGTTCATCAATAAACGTGAACATATTGGTAAAATCGTTGTTAACCATAACAAAGAAAATTTAATTGAAGAATTAATTAAAAAACAAAATCTACCAATTATTAAATCAAACTATCAAATCAATAACAGCTATTTAGGTAAAAATATATTAGTCACTGGCCAATCAGGAATTATCTTGGAAGTTTTGAAATGGATAGTTAAACTTTCAACAAAAGTTGAAAACATCATTATTCTATCAAGATCGTCATTAAAATGGGAATTAGAATTTCTAATTAACCAAAATAAGAACAGAATTAATTTCATCTATAAAAGCTTGGATGTTGGTGACATAGATTCCCTTGAAAAAGTAATTGACGAGGTATTAATCGAAAACCCCCAAATTGAAAATATTGATTCAATTTTACATTATGCCTTTACTCAAGTCTCTTGTAAAGAATATGAAATTGAAAAATCGCATCTAGATATTTCTCATCAAGCAAAAACATTGGGAGCAATTAATTTACATAATCAATCAATTAAGAGAGGTTGGAAATTGATAAACTTTATAATGGCATCATCTCTAGCAGGTATTATTGGGTCAACAAATCAATGCACCTATGTTTGTTCAAGTAACGTTTTGGATTCTTTTTCAAAGTATAGAAAGGATATATTGGGACTACCTTCAATTTGTATAAACTATGGTTATATTGAATCAACAGGCTTTGTTTCTCGTAATCAATCCGTTTCAGCAATGCTGGATGGTCAAGGTATCAGACCAATGCAAACAAATCTAATTTTAGGATCACTGGATTTACAAATTCAAAATCCTTCAAAATGCACAAATACAATTTTAGGAGGTTTCAATTTCAATGACTTTGCAACTGGTAATCTTCAACAATCTAATGTCCATAAATTTGATTTCTACTTTAATAGTGTAAACTCTCAAAAATCAACAAATAACAAAGTCAGTGAAGACCCAGTTAAAGATTTATTAACTAATAAAATTTGTGAATTACTATCAATCGATGAATCAAAATTAAATATTGATATTAGATTAATTGATTATGGTTCAGATTCTTTAACAATAGTACAAATCAAAAATTCAATCGATAGGGAATTATTACCAAATTTAATTACAATTCAAATGTTACAAAATAATACAATCTCTCACAATATAAAACTTTTAACAAATGCTTTCAATATTAAGAAACAAAATGAAGAAAATGAATTAAAAAATATAAAAACTGGTTCATTTGCTAAAAAATAAATAATAATAATAATAATAATAATAATAATAATAATAATAATAATAATAATAATAATAATAATAATAATAATAATAATAATAAAAATAAAATTTTTTTATAATTTGTTTTATTTTTATTGCAAACATCACAAAAGTGAGAAGGGCTTTAATTCTTTTAAATAAATAATGAAAATGATAATATTAAAATTCAAAAATAGATTCTGTGTCACTTAGGACTTTCATTGGATTAACTTAATAAATTTATCACATTCTAGTAAAATAAAAATGGTGTAATTACAACACCACCATGGAATCATCTAAAGTTTTAGTTGGTAACTTTATTACTATTGGAGTTAATCTTTTTTGATTGTACTATATCTTGTTGATTTTAAAAGATATTTGTACTTTTTTGTATTGTCCATTTTTTGAAAAAAAAATTAAAATTATTAAAGCAAAACATTAAATGAAAAAAAAAAAAAAAAAAAAAAACAAATCAAAATTTAATTTTTTCTTTTTTATTTTTTTTTAATTTATATTAAAAATGTCAAATGCAACAAAAACAAAAACAACAACAACAACAACAACCACAACGACAAAGACGATAGAGAATGAAAATACTGAACGACCAATATATAAAGCACCAATGAAAATTGGGGAAATTGAATATATAGCGTATCAAGGTGAATCACAAATTCAAGATTTAATGAGTTTAATAGAGAAGGAATTACCAGAACCATATTCAATATTCACATATAGATTCTTTTTAAATCAATGGCCAGAGTTATGTTTTTTAGCATATTGTAATGGTCAATTAATTGGTGTAATCATTTCAAAAAAACAAACACATAAATTATTAGAAAGAGGTTACATTGGCATGATTGTTGTAGATAAAACATTTAGAAGACAAAAAATTGGTAAATTTAAAATAACAATATATATATACATATATATATATATAATATAATATATGCATATTTACACTTTTTTTCATCTCCACTCACACTAATATATATTTATATATATTTATACAGGATCAACTCTTATTAAATTAACAATTGAAAAAATGATTGAAATGAAATGTGATGAAGTAGTATTGGAAACGATTTTTACAAATATTCAAGCAATTTCATTGTACGAAAATTTAGGTTTCACAAGAATAAAAAGATTATTTAGATATTACACAATGGGAGCTGATGCAGTTAGGTTATTATTACCATTAAATGATAAATTTTTAATAAAATAAATGTTTATTTTATAATAATATAAAAAAAGAAAGAATTATTTTCATCTAAATTATTTTACAGAAATGTAATTTGTGATGATATGTGTTTATTTTTTTATTTTTTTATTTTTTTTTTTAATTGGATTTTGGAGGTCTTCCTCTACCTCTTTTTGATGGTGTTATATTAACATTAATATTGTAGTTGCTATTACTATTTTTTAAACTTGGTCTACCTCTTCCTTTTGGTTTTGGTTTTGGTTTTTCTAACAAATTTAAAAATTCTTCATCATCGATATCACCACCACCACCATTGTTTGATTCAGACTCACTTCCATCTTCATCATCAGTGTATCCATTATCATCACTACTTTCATTATCGCTATTATTACTATTTACATCTGATTGATATTCTTCCTCTTCTTCACTTTCACTATCAATCTTTTTTCTTCCTCTTTTTCTTGGTGTTGTTACTTTCGGTGTTGTTTGTTTTGGTTTTGGTTTTGATTTTGGTTTTTCTTTATATTCATCATCATCATCTTCATCATCTTGTTCCTCGTCGTCCTCTCCTTCTTCATCTTCATCTTCTTCAAATATTAATCTATTTGTTCTTTGTCTCTTTGTTATTGGTTCAGTTTGATTTTTAATTGATTTTCTCTTTTTATTGACAGAATCTTCTCCATCTTCATCATTGGTACCATGATCATTTTTATTTTTATCATCATTATCTGAATCATCTAAAATCTTTCCACCATTTTGATGAGATGAATTATTGTCATCAATAAAATCATCATCACTTTCTTCATTTGATTGATTTGAACGAGACCTGGTAAGTCTGGTTGTTATTAATCTTTTAGATGGTGTGGATGTTGTTGTTGTTGTTGTTGTCGTTGTGGTGGTGGTAGTGGGGATATGATTAGCCTTCTTTCTTCCTCTTTTAGATGGAGTTCTATTTACATTGATGCCACCTTCATCTTCTGAAGGGCTTAATAATGATCTTGTGATATTTTTACCAATCTTTGAGTTTTCATGTTCAGAATCCGATATATTAATATCACCTTGAAAATCATCACCATTACTCTTATTGTTTTTGTTATTATTATCAAAGTCATCGTCATCATTTGTTACACCACTAACCATACTTTCGTCTTCATCATCTAATTGACTATCATCTTTATCAGCTGCAATTGATTTCAAAGTGAAAGAATCAAAACTACCACCACTTTGCAATAGTATATCTGATGGAGTATAGTTTGCAGACTCTTTAAGGATATCAGAGATTCTATGAAATACTAATTTCGAATTCTTTGCAACCGTCGTATTTGGTTTATTATAAATGTAGGCATCGATCATTATCAATTTAGCATCGAAATAGATTGCATCCAAACTTCTATAATAACCAGACTCTAATCTTTTAATGATTGTACCAATATCCATAGGATGTGGAATGAATCTAATATACAATGGATATAGTTTCAAATCCACAGGTTCACTATAAATATCTGTGATTTCATCATTCTCAAGAAACTCTTTTATCTCTTTCTTTAAACTTTCAACCTTTTCATCCTCAATACTTTCAACATATTGAATTTTAATTCTTAATATATTATCTTTAAAATTATTATTATTATTATTATTATTATTATTATTATTATTATTATTATTATTATTATTATTATTATTATTATTATTATTATTATTATTATTAGTAGCAGTTGTTGTAGTAGTAGTTGTGGTAGTTGTAGGTGAGTTAAAATTATTATTAATTGTTGTGGTAAGAGTTGGGGGTGAGTTAAAATTATTATTATTATTATAGTTTAACATATTTGTGGCATTATTAAAACTATTAAAGTTTGTATTGAAATTATTGGTATAGTTGTAATTTGTAGGTAATTGTGAATTGTAATAGATATTATTATTTAGTTGTTGTTGCACGAGTGAATTTTGAGAATATGGTGGCATATATATATTTGAACTGTTAGGATCAAGGTATGAATAATTTGGTGTATTATAATTTCCTTGATACATATTAAAATTCATAAAACCATTATTAGTATTATTATTATTATTATTGTTGTTGTTGTTACTATTATAATTTGTATAATCTAAAATTCCTGCCATTGATAAGTTATTGTTATTACTATTATAATTGAAACTATTATTATTATTATTGCCACTATAATCAATGAAACCATTATTAAGATTATTATTTGTAGTATTCGGGTTGATTGATAATTGTTGATTATTTGATTGGATTGGTTGTTGATGATGATTATTTGATTGCTCATTTTTATTTTCATCAATTGCTTTCACTTTTTCATTTTCATTTTTATTTTCTTTTTCATTTTCTTTTTCTTTATTTTTTTGAATATTATCGTTATCATCGAATTTTTCATCAATTTCCCAATAGCTAACTCTGTCTTCCTCTTCGGTATCATCCCAAAGTACTTTTATGTTCTCCCAAGGACTATTAGGAAAGAGAGGATCTGAATCAGAGATTTCAATGATTGTGCCATTATACCAACCACTTGCAGGATAAAACATTCTAAAACGTTTACTTGGGACCGTCCAATCGGTAAGCACAGATTTTCTAACCTTTGATGCCAATACCAAATAATCTGGAATATCAGAGACATGATATATAACTGTATAGAAATTTGATTCATCATTTAGATTTTGTGATGGTACTTGTTGATCGAATATTGGTAATAATGTAATCACCACTTTATGTGTACCATCTGGTGAAATAAAATAATTTAAATTCTTAATAATACATTCTTGATAACTCTTTTTAATAATACTACTATCATTATTAATTTGTTCATCATGATCATCATTTCTATTGCTATTATTATTTAATATGAAATTGGTTATTGATTTATTATCTAAATTCGTTTCAATTTCATTTGGTGGGAATTTTTCTAAATACTTAAGATGACCTTGATAAAAATAGAAAATGAAATCTCCAACCTGTGGTGAATAAAATGTTTCGGATGTTGTTGAGGTGATTGATAACCATTTTGGACAAACTGGTAAAATTTCTCTCTTCTTTTTAAGGTCGTTTAATTTCTTAAGAGCACTTGCCGAAAGATGTTGTTGTTGTTGATTATTAATAATTGATTTCTTTCTACCTCTTTTTTCAACTTTTTTCTTCTTTTTACCATTAATGCTGTTGTTATTATTTTTTTTACCTCTTTTAGATCCTTTACCTTTTTCACGCTTTTTATTTTTAGATTTTGAACCAGAATAATCAGAATCACTACCATTACCACTATCGTTGTCACTACTATTATCACTACTATTATTATCACTTTCACTACCACCATCGTTATCACTACCATTATAGCTTTGATCATCATCATCACTTAATTCGTCATTATCATATCTATTTCTATGTTCATAATCATCTTCTTCACCATCCAATATATTGTCATCCAAATATTGATCATCATCCATTTCAATTTCATCATCATCAACACCATCATCATCATCATTATCATTTATCATATTGTATCGTTTCTTTTGTTTTTTTGTTAAACGTTTATTTGAGACTGCTTTTCTATTACCACCATTGTCTTCATCCTCTGGTAAATCAAAAGTATTCATAATCTCATTGAATTTAGATGGACTTGTATTTCTTCTTGTGAATTTTTTTGATTGTTTTAATAAACGTTTCTTTCTTTTATCGGCTTTAATCTTTGATTTACTTCTTGTTGAAATTTTTTTACCATCGCTATCATAGTCGTCATCATCGTCATCGTCATCATCGTCATCGTCATCATCGTCATCATCATGACGCTCCTCTTCTGACGAAGATTCCGAACCTTCTGATGGATTAAAATCTTCATCAGAAGGGTCACTTGGAATAATGATTTCATCATCAATGATTTCCTCTTCAATTTGATCCCAAGGTCGACGTGGTTTTGGTGCTGGTTTTTTAGGTGGTGGTTTTGGTTCGGGTGCCACAAAAATCACGATTGGATGTGATGGAATATTTGATGGATTACCCTGATTAAATGTATAGACTTCACGCTGTTCAAACTCCTTTTGAATCTTTAGATCCCTCTTATAGTTTGCAGTGTTTTTATAGGGTTCCAAATGATAGATTGCATCTTGATCGGTGAAATTATAGTGATCAGGGTATGGCAAACCTTGATAGTTGACCAACATTGGTCTTGGCATTAGATGTGGTGGTGTTTGAGTGAGTTCATCCAATACGTTACCATTTGCATCACGAATCAATGGATGATAATCGGTGAAAAAGTATTGTTCATTTGGTACAAGTTTCTTTAGATTATTGATATCGGATCCCAAGCCCAACTCAAACATAAACCATTTTCCAGTGGAGTTGGTAACAATGAATTTCTGACCATCGGGCGAGAAACAACCATCTAAAATTTGACATTGGAAACCAGGTTCTTGTAATACAAACTTCTTTATAATCTCACCAGTTTCAATTGACCATAGAATAACTTGAGAGTCATAACCTGAACTCATTATCAATCTAGAATCGAATGGATGACAACTTGTAACATACACCTCTGATGTATGCTCGGCCATCTCCAAATGAAAACTACCATCCAATGAATTCCAAACCCTAATCATATTGTAATCGGTGGTGATAATATAACGATCATCATGTGACCAAATCACATTTTTAAAGGTTGCTTTCGATCTTGCAACCTTTTTAGGATGATGGACATTTGGTTGATTTGGACGTTGAGTATTTTTTATATTGAATATTACATGATTCCATTTTGGTCCACCTGTATGTCTCCAAATAATAACAGTACCATCATAGCTACCCGATACAATGGCATCACTACCATGACTATACTGTAATGCCAAGATTGTAGTTGGGTGACCTTCTAATGTATTCACTAATTTCGGTGGATTAAATAGTGTTGACCAAATCTTTAATGAACTATCAACACTTGCTACAATTAATGTTCCACCTTTATTCATTGTTGTACCTGTAATTTCATTGATTTTACGTTGTATCGTTGTTGTTGTTGTCGTTGTCGTTGTTGTTGTTGTTGTTGTTGTTGTCATCGCTGTTGTTGTTGTTGTTGTTGGTACCTCTGCATCTGTAACCACCATCTCTGTATCCTGTGCTTGTTCAATGTTGCCTGTATGTATTGTACTTTGACTACCATTATCATTTAATGATAATGAAATTACATGATTCGATTTATCTAAATTCCAAAGTTTACATTCACCAAATGAATCACTTGATACCAATAATCTAGTGGTTGGATTCGATAAGAAAGAAATTGAAGTAATTGTATTATTAACTGATGGATCATGATCAGTCAACGCTGCTATTGGGTCATATTGATTGGAATTTAAATTCCAAATCCTAATGATATTATCATTTGATGCTGTTGCCAATAAACTATTATCAAAACTTGTACACATATCTGTAATATCACCTAAATGACCTCTTAATGTTGCAATTAATCTACCACTGTAAGTTGACCAAACCTTAACTAAATGATCATCTGATCCTGTAAAATATAATCTACCTGATTTATCAAACTGTAAACAATATGTGGGTGCTTTATGACCATATACTATTAAACTCTATTTTTTAAAAAAAAATAATCAATAATTAATAATATATTTTAAATAGAGGATAAAAAATTAAAATTTGATAAACTAAATACATTTTTAAAATTTGAGTAAAATGAAATTGGTAATCGACTTGTTGATTTTAAAGATTTACTTATAATTTCTTGACCAGAAAGCTTAACTGGTATTGGTATACTAAAATCGAATGGATTCTCGGTGAATCTCATCATTGTAAATGATTTATATCTATTTCTTTGAATTGATAGTATATTATTATTATTATTGATGTCGTCATTCTTTGATTTAGAAATCGTTTGTTGTTGTTGTTGTTGTTGAATATCTATATCGGGTATTATTGTTGGTACTATTGATATTTGTGGTGGTGTTGTTAATATTGTATTTGTTAGTGTTGTTTGTACATTGGCGTTATTGTTTGTCGTTGTTGTCGTGGTTGTAGTGGTAGCATTTTCAGGTTGTACAGCAGTTGGAGTAACTACTTGTGGTCTTTTATATAAATAAGAAACTTTAATTTTCTTTTATTGGAATTATTATCATTATTATTATCATTATTATTATTATTATTATTATTATTATTATTATTATTATTATT
>JH723133.1:2833-13081 GCA_000277465.1 Dictyostelium intermedium | reverse complement strand
TAATAATAATGAAATTAAAGAATTTATTATGAAATTATTAAATTTATACTTTTCAACATTTAAATTAAAATCAATAATTTTATATTTATGTTATTATTATGGTACTCATTTAAATAGCAATGGAGTATATTATCCTTATGATTTAGAAGAGATTTCATTAAGATTTGGTATTTTCAAAAAAAATATAAAATCTTATCGTTTCGGAGAAATTTTACCAATTTATAATGATCAAGAAGATTATTATTGTAGTTTGTTGAAAAAAAAACAGTTTTATTCACACATTGTTTCAATAATGAGAAAAAGATTCAATTCATTGATAAATTTATAGAATTTTATTTAGAACAAAGTGAACCTTTTTTTTATATGCTTGTAGTTCATAATGATTTAGAATTAATTAAGTATTTTTCAAATAAATTGAAAGAGAATCGTCATCAATTAGATTTTGGAAGTTACATTTATTATAATATATGTTTTAATAAGAATCTCATTCCACCAACATATTTAATAGGTTCAATAGAGATATTAGATTTTTTATTTTACAACTATAGAAATTACTTTAAAGATTTATACCTTACTAAATACTATAATACTTGTTTTAAAAATTTAGAATTATTAAAGCACTTTGAATCATTATTACAATTAACTAAAAGTAAAAATATAGAATATCCATTTTATGAAACTTTTTCAAATCACCCTATTTGTTTTATTGGTATCAATTTAAAAAGAAATGGGTTATTTAACTTTAAAAATAACAAAAACTATCTAGATTTTGCAAAACACTTTGCTTCAAGCCCTCTCTACAATAAAGATACATTAGAGTATTCACACCAACTCTCGATTGATGAAATAACAAAAGAATCAAAAGATTTTGAAATATATTATCCACGCCTATTCTCGATATTAATGAGTGATGAAATAACAAATGAATCAAACGATTTTGAAAAAATAAGGAATTGGAAAAATTTCTTAAATAATAATGGAATTAATTTGTATTTAACTTTTTTACATAAAAAGTATCCTAATAATTTTTTAAAGTTTATTGATTGGATGTTTATAAATTATAATGATGAAATTGAAGAGGATATCAAATTATTTGATGATGATAGCATCTATTATCATTTTCTAATTGCAACCCAAAGGTATTCATATAATTCAACAAACCACAACAACAAAAACAACAACAACAACAACAACAACAACAACAACAACAACAACAACAACAACAACAACAACATCAAAAATAACAATAACTATTATGATGGAAATTGTAATGATAATATTGAAAGATTAAAATCTTTATTATGTTTTGTTGTTTCCTCCACTCCATATATATTAGAAGTTAATAATTTTAAATTTTTAGATTGGTTTTTAACAAAGATTAAAAACTATTATTCGTCATCACCATCTACAGAAATTCAAAAATCAAAGATAAAAGGTATTATTGATATATTATTATGTGATATTGTATTTAATTCAAGATTAAATATACTTGAATTCATAAATGAAAAGTTTAATTTCATTTTAAAGAAACAATCAAATGGTGGAGTTTTCAGTGGTAAAGAATTAAAATGTCGTTTGTTATCATCACTTAGTGTTGGTTCAAATAGGATTTCTGAATTTCTTTTTCAATTCTTTATTATAACCAAAAAACAATTTGAACGCAATTCAAACCAAAAATCAAAATTGTATTTTTCAAAAAATTTTAATAAACAATAAATATTTTTTTCCAAATTTCTTTTTTTTTTAATAATGTTTAGAAGTTTAAAGCTAAATTTACAACAAAATCCCAAACTATTTTAAATCTTTTTTCTATTATTTAAATTTGACTGATGTTGCTAAAACATGATTTTGTGTTGCCTTTGTTTGTATTTGTGTTGTTGGTGTTGGTGTTGGTGTTGGTGTTGGTGTTGGTGTTGGTGTTGGTGTTGGTGTTGGTGTTGGTGTTGGTGTTGGTGTTGGCGACTATATATTTTTTAGTGGTTCTTCAATTAATATAGGTATATTTTGTTGAGTTTATTCTGTAGTATATAATGTTTGTTATTGGTTATTTGTGGTTTTTGTTGAATGTTGGATTGCAGTTTTACACTACAGTGTTGATAGTCGTTTTAATATTATTGTTGCAACTATTTCTACTATTACCGCTTTTACCACTATTACCAATCCTACTATTTCTACTATTGCTGCCATTACTGATATTACTACTATTACTACTATTTCTACTATTACCGCTTTTACCACTATTACCAATCTTACTATTTCTACTATTGCTGCCATTACTGATATTACTACTATTACTAATCTTACTACTATTTCTACTATTACTGACATCACTGCTATTTCTACTCTTACCGCTATTACTACTATTACCACTCTTATTGCTAATACTGTCTTCTTTTAATATTATTTTCTTTACATATTTAAAAAGTTCATAGCTACAATAGTTGTTATATTGAAGTTCTTGAAGTATTGGTTGGAGCATTATGATGATGATGATGATGAGATGATGATGATGATTATGATGATGATTATGATGATGATTATGATGATGATTATGATGATTATGATGATGATTATGATGATTATGATGATGATGATTATGATGATGATTATGCATATCACTACCTGGTAATGGTGAATTACATAGAGGACGAAGGTGTATTACCATTACTCTGTAGGGATACATTGGTGTTGGTGATGGGAGTTTAGAGGTGGTTTTATAATATTGTTGAGCATTAATCTTTGTGTTATTGTGTAAGTTTAATATGATGCTGATGGTTTATTTTTATGTTTACTGATTTGTTAAAAAAACCATTAAATGAAAAAAATGGATTATTTTTAACCCTTCAAGATTTCCTAGCATCACTCCCGCATTAACCAGTGGGGTTTAATTTTTATTTTTTTTAATGAAATCGAGTGCGCATATGTTTTTTGAAAAACGGGTGTTAGATTTGTTGAAAAATTATGCAAAAAAATAAAAAAATATTTTAAAAAATAAAAATAAAAATAAAAAAATAATAAAAAAAGGTGGAGTTAGTTGAAAGAAAATAGTTTTTTATTTTTTTTTTTTGAGCTTTTGTGGCTACTTTGTCTCCAAGAACTTTTTTTAGAATCTTAAATATTATGAATAAATTTAGGAAAAAATATGTTTGAATATTATAAAAATTAATTGGTTGGTGTTGGAATTAGAGTGCAATAACCACTTTTAGCACATAATGAATTTGAATCACAGTTAATAGTTGAATTACATAAATTATTTACACATACATCGGTTGTACATGGTAAATTATCATTACAATCAGCATTAGTGGTACATGGTTTTATGTTATTTTGAGCTTGGTTAATTGTATAGTAACAACCAAATATTGACATACAATTATCATTAGTGCTTGCTAATCCATCGGTACAGTTGGTGGCAGATCTTACACATCCAGTTGTTGCATTACAATATTCACTTGTACATTTATCATTATCATCACAGGTGGTGCTACCAAATTTACATGTCAATGTTTCATAATCACAACTCACACTACCACATTTGGAATATTGTGGAGATAGTTTACAATTGGCAACACAAGCTTTATATGAAGCTGTTGATTCACAATCAATAAATTGATTGTAAATACTATAACAACCACCATAGATAAAAGTTTCGGTTGTGCAATCATTGTTATCACTTGGACAATCTTGGCAAATTGAAATTGTTGAAAAAACTGCGAGAAGAATAAAAACTGAATTAATTATTTTGTTCATTTTTTTAATTTTTAATTTTTTTTTTTTAAATTAATTGTTAAATAAATAAATAAATAAATAAATAAATAAATAAATAAATAAATAAATAAATAAATTGTTTTATAAAAAGTATTAATTGATTGATTATTTTTTGATTTGATAGAAAAAAAAAAAAAAATATTTCTTTTTATAGTTAAAAAATACATAATAATTTTTTAAAAAAAAAAAATTAAAAAAATATGAAAAAAATATAAAAAATAAAAATAAATATATTTCTTAATTTAATATCACTTCAATATAATAAAAAATTGCCAAACTACATCACTTAAATTAAAGTTGTGTTTTTTCTATTAATTAGTTCATGATTGAGTTTTTTCTATTATTTTTTTCCAATCAACAATTATCTTCATTGAAAAAAAAATAAGAAAAAAATTAAAAAACCCATTTTTGGGTTTATTCTATAAAAGTAGCATACACAATTGATTGTGTTATTTTTTTATTTATTTTTTTATAATAATTTTGATAATCTGCAATCTAAAACTATTAAAACTACCAAATTAAAATTGGTGTATTGCTTGCGTTTGCTTTTTTTAAATTTCTCATGATTGGTTTATTAATTAGTGAATTAAAAAGCGATAACAAAAATCACCACAAATCTCCTAAAACACTATCACATATTTGTGTTCTAATTAATTAAAAAAAAACTAATTCAAATTTTAAAAGGTTGAGATTGCTCTATAGAGGTGGTCCAAATATTGTATATTTTTCTTTTAATAATAAGAAACACAACCCTTATTATTATAATTTTTATATATTTAAAAAAAGGTTATATTAAAATTCTTAATTCAAAAAGGCATGGAAGCTAAAAAAACTTATTATTATAAATTGATTGTTTCATTATTTTTCTTTTAATCAGGTTTTTTTTAAAAAAAAATAAAAATAAAAATAAAATATAATAAAATAAAAAAAATCACAATTATATAAAGATAATCACAAAACCCATTAATTTAGTCAAACTAAATTATTTTAAAAAAATAATTATGAAAAAAAACAATAAGGAAAGAATCATAATAATAAATAAAGTGAAGAAATTATTTTGGTGAGTTTGTATTAATTTTATTTTTAGGTTGGTTTAATCTTTTTATATATGTGATTGATTTTTTGGTGAATAAAAAATTTATCAACATTAAAAAAAAAAAATAAAAAAAAAAAAAAATAATTGTTTTTATCTCATCATAACTTTAAAACCTATCTATTTTTTTAATTTTTTTTAATTTTTCTAATCATTATTGTTATCAATCATTTTGTGGTTTTTTAGATAGTTGCTTTTTTTTAAAAAAAATAAATAAAAAAAATAAGAAAAAAAAAAAACATTTTACAATTTCTGAAAGAGTGGGGGAAATCTGTGGTGATATTTTCAAAATGGTTTTAAAAATTGTAGGTTTTTTTATAATCTAAACGATATCTTCTAACCATATATGTTACTCACATACAAACTCTCATTAACTTTATAAAAGACATAATGTGGAATCTTGAAAATAATCTATGATCATTTTCTTTTCTTTTTTTTTATAAAAAATCAATTAAAAAGTAAAACCACAAACATAATGTGATTTTCATTTTTTTTTTTTTTAAAAATGATTTCCTAAGGAAACTAGAAAATATTATAAAAAAATATTGAAAAAAATCAATTTTTTAATTCATTGGTGACAATTTTATTTTTAGAGATTGATAAAATATTTTATTCTATTTTTTTTTCCAGATTCTTTTTACACGCAAAAAAAAAAAGGTTTAGATATTATTATTGTGAATGGTGGATAACAAAATGAAAAAAAAGATAATATTTTGATTGGGAAAAATATCACAAAAACAAAATACTTTTTTTTTTATTTTATTATTTTATTTTTTTATATTAATTTTTTTTATTTTATTTTTTTTTTTTAACTTCAAATTTTAAAATTTATTTTTTTGTTTTTTTTCATTGGTTGAGAATCTTCTTTGGTTGATTTTTTAACTGTATCTTTTTGTGATTTTGTGGTAGTATCTTTTTTATTATTATTATTATTGTTGTTGTTGTTGTTGTTGTTGTTGTTGTTGTTGTTGTTGTTGTTGTTGTTGTTGTTGTTGTTGTTGCTGTTGCTGTTATTTTTTGAATCTTTTTTATTATTTTTTTTAGATTGTTCCTCTTCTTCGAAAATATCATCAACAACTTCCATATCATCATCAACCTTTTTCTTTGGTCTACTTTTATTTTTATTGTCAACTTTTGAATCGGTTGATTTATTCTTTCTTTCTTGTTTTGATTGTTCAATTCTTTCAATGATTTCTTGTTTTGATTTCTCTTTGTTTGATTGTCTTTCCTTTTGTTGAGTCTCTTTCTTTTGTTGTTTTTCCAATTTCTTTTGTTTCTCCAATTCAAAGATTTCATTATTTTCCAAACCAAGTGATAAAAGAATCTTTTTAGAGGTATCTTTAATATTTTGTTTATTGTTGAGTTTATATAGACGACATAATGTTGATTCCAATAATTTACATGATTCTGTGCCTATTTTATTTGAAAGTGTTGTATTATTATTGTTGTTGTTGTTGCTGGTGTTGTTGGTTTTAATAATTTGTAAACAAGAGAAAATAATTTGATTGATGAGATTTAAATGATCAAAAATTGAATTTGGCTTCAATTGCTTTTCTTTACCATTCAATGATTTACAAAGAGTGACCAAAATATCGGATGCGTTATTTAAAAGGTTTTTACCATTGACACCATAGGAATCTTTTCTCTTCACTATGGAGGATAAAACATCTAAAATCTTTTTAGAGTTGTAATCATTTTGTGGGGATTCAATGATTGTGGTAACCTTTTTAATTGATGCCCAAATAACTGTTGGGAATCTTTGTGCAAACTCTGCAAAGAATCTTGATGGTACTATGTTATTACGATCCAATAAACATTCAATGATTGAATCTAATTTACTAGAGAATAATTTGATATCTAATGAACCATATTCAGATGAAGTTGATGTGGTGGTGGTGGTGGTGGCAGCAGCAGCAGCAGTAGATTTAGTTGATTTCTTTGATGGAGTTGGAGCTGTAACTACTGGTGGTTTAATGGATAGTAAAACTCTAACAACCATATAAATAGCATGACCAGATAAAATATAAGCCGATGAATTATTATTTTGTTGTTCTTTATCTTTTGATGAACCAGTATGTTTTGAAGAGAGAATTGTATCGAATAGGGATGATAATAATTGATTCAATTCTTGAACATTTACAGATTTATCAGAGGTTGTACGAATTTGAGAAAACTTATTCTTGAATAAACTAATGAAACGATTGGAGATTGATGGTTCATCAAAAGAAGTAGCTTCAATCATTAATGGAATCATTTTAAAGATATATTCATTTGGATTATTGATGAATTTCTTTACATAGGATTCTAATAAATCAATTAAACGTGATTTCAAATTGATTGTTTGAGTCTTAATATCTTGATAATTACTCTTCTTTTCTTTTTTATTCTTGAAAACCTCTTTCAAATAATTATCCATCATTTTAGCTTCTTCTTCGGTTGGTTCAAGTAAATCTTCATCTTCTTCATCATCTTCTTCCAATAATAAATGTTTACCCATTGTTTGTTTTAATCTTGCAACTAATTCTGGATTAACTGAATTATCATCATCATCTGATGAATCTTCTTCTTCTTCTTCTTCTTCTTCCTCTTCTTCTTCTTCTTCATCTTCATCATCATCATCATCATCTTGATTTTCTTTTGATTGTTTTAATTCTTCTGGTGAAATTGGTTGGAATTCATCATCATCTTCATCATTGTCATCATCATCACCACCATCTAAACCATTGAATAATTCATCGGTTGGTGCTTTAATCATTGTAAGAATATGTTCAAGTACCTGGAAAGAGATATTATCGGCAAAGATTGAAAAGATTTGTTTAATGATAGTACGTAAGATATGAATTGGTTTATCTAATAATGAGATTAATACATCTAAAAGAACCATGAATGGTTGTGGTTTCTCTTGTTCGGTAGCAGATCTCTTTTTAGTGGTTTTTGGTGGTTGTGGATTTGTTAACTCTTCGAAAGCAGAAGTCAAATCCTCAATGATTTCAGAGGTTTCTTCAGGATCGGTAAGATAGTGTAATGAGACATGAACGAATAATAATTCAAAACCAACCAATTGATTTAATTTCTTTTCTTGTTTTTGTTGTTTGCTTTGAATTGATTGAACGATCTTCATAATTCTATCGATTGGTTTAATGCCCATTGGTACGAATGTTGCCAATTGTGGTCTATCTAAATCTTCTACGGTTGAACCGGTTTTCTTTAACAAATCATATTGGAATGATGCAAGTTTTGATGCCCAAAATTCACCATTACTCATTGTACCCTCATATGAGATTGAGCCTTGTTTTGATGGTTCCAAAGTAAGATATGAAAGCTCCTCTAAAACTGAACAAAATCTAATGAAACATTGGTCTCTAATTGATTGAGAAATCTCTGATTTTGGTTTACTTGTAAATAATTCCTCGGTAAATGATTTGACTACTGGTGTAGCGGCGGCGGCGGTTGTGGTTACTTTCTTTTTACCTTTTGTTACTGGAGCGGTAGTGGCAACAACTGGTTTCGATTCACAAGTTAAATAATAAGAATGGAAATAGAGGAATTGTAATAACTCTAATAACATTGGCTCTAACTTTATTAAACTTTCAGTTGGACGTCTAACTAAATCCTTTGAAAGATGACCAATTTGACTAAGAATCCAATGTCTTGTTGATTCAATATATTTCTCTAAATTTTCTTCATTGTTCATTTCATCAATTACCATATCATCATCATCATCATCATTATTATTATTATTATTATCTCCATTATTATTATTTGTATTATTTTGTGAAGTAACTTCAATAAACTTTTTATATAATGAATTTATATAAATTTTAATTGAATCTTCATCCAAGTCTTTAATTAATTCATTAATTACATCAACAGAAATTGATTGCTCGAATCTTTGTTGTTGTTGTTGTTGATGTTGTTGATTTTGATGACTATGATGTGTATTATTTGAAAAGAATAAAACTAATGCTAAACGATGTTGTGATGAAATCTCTGCAGTCTTTGGAATTGATTGGAATGCTAATGAACCAACTTCATGTAATGCACTAGTTGGTTTTAATGATTCACTTAAATTTACCATAACATTCTCACTAAATATATCTGAAATACTCTCTGGATGTACCAATGGTAATAACATTTCAAATAATTGTAATCCTAAATATTTCTTATTCATTGATGTTGTTTTAAATAAATTTTCTATTTTATTTTTTTTAAAAAAAGAGAGAGAAAAAAAAAAAAAGAAGTTACTAAACCATACATTAAAAAGAATTAAAAAAAAAAAATTTAGAAAAAATTATTAAAATAAAAAAACATACCTTCAACTATATATTTCCAAAATTCAACAAGTGTTGCATTTTCTTCGTGATCAGCTAATAAAATTTCAAAAGTAATTCTCCAAACTTTGTGAATTCTTGGATGAGATTTACAAGATTCACTAAAAACATTTTTTAATAAAACTAAATTTGAAAGATTTAAAATACTTGGATGTTTCCATCCAACAGTTTGTTTAATTAAATTGAATTTCTATAAAAAAAAATAAAAAAAAATAAAAAAATAAAAAATAAAAAAAAATAGAGAAATTTTTAAGTAAAAAAAAAAAAAAAAAAACAAATAATCAAAAATTAAAAAAATTAAATTAATATATACATACTTTAAATTTTTTAGAAATTAATAATAATAAAGATAATAAATCAGGAGTATAATCATCATGAGATTGTGGAACTATTGGTTTAATGAATGGCCAAAGTTTATCGAAATTTGAATCGGATAATTGTTCGAAAAGTGAAGATAAGATTTCAAAGGATAATTCAGAATAGGTTGATCTTTTCTTTGAGATGTATAATAATTGTTCAACGATACATTCAATCATATTTTCAGAAGGTGGATGATTGAAATCATAATTGATTGATTTTGAAGGTTGAGTTTGAACAATTGGTAAACCTTCCAATCTTGATGATCTAATTATTGACATCATACCAAATAAACGACCAAAATGAGATTCCTTCTCTGTTAGATTCTTTCCACTTAAATCCATATGAAATGCAAGAAAATCGAAAAACCATGGCAATTCAATCTCCTCTTTAAAACTATGTAAAACCTCTGCTAATGCCATTGAAAAACCAATACGTGCTGAATCTCTTGTACTTGCCAAACCAATCACCAATCTCTTTAATGTATAATTTAACTCTGGTGATAAATTACTATTAAAAATTTCAGATTTTTCAATAATTTTTGGTACTATTAATTTTTTGAAAAGTTAAAATAAAAATAATAATAATAATAATAATAATAATAATAATAATAATAATAATAATAATAATAATAATAATAATAATAATAATAATAAATAAATTAAGAATACATAAATACATTTAGTTAATAATAACAAT
>AJWI01003481.1:0-19345 GCA_000277465.1 Dictyostelium intermedium | reverse complement strand
TTTATTTTATTTTAATTTTTATTATTTATTTATTTTTTATTTTATTTTATTTTTTATTTTTTTTTATTTTTTATTTTTATTTTTTTTTTTGTTATTTTTTTTATTTTTTTTTATTTTTATTTTTTTAATTTTTTAATTTTTTTTGATTTTTTGACTCGAGTTTTCTAAAAATTGGATTCAACTAAAAAAATTAAGTATTTTAAAGAGGTTTGATTTTTATTATTTTCTTTTAAAAAATTTTCAATAAGTAAAAAGATTCCTTAAAACTTTTTATTAAAAACTTTAAAAATTCAATTTTTGTTTGATTGTAATAGTTTTTTATATTGGAATTGCTTAATTTAGGTCCCCTAAAAAATATAATTTTATTTATTGTTTTTATTTTAAGATAAAGATTTTTTGTTTTAGAACTCATTTTTTTTTCAATTATATAATTGACAGATTTTTAGTCTTTTCTCTTTGAGAATTATACTCATTTTATTTTTTGTTTTCGTTATTATTTTAAAACCCATTCTCCAATTTGAAGGTAATTGTGGTTTGTATCATTTATTTTGATTGGGTGGGGTTGGCTTTTATTTTTTTATTTTTTTATCTTTAACAATTTTTTTTTAAATGGGAGTTAACACTAACTTTTTGTTTTACAAACTCATCATTGTTGTTGTGGTTTATTTTATTTAATTTTTAAGTTTTTCAACACTATCAATTTTCCAAAAAAACCATCATTTTTTTTTAATAAAAATTGCTTTATTTAATAGTTTTTGTGTATACATGTATACATGTATGGGTTAGCGGGTTGCTGTTGGTAGCTATTAGGTTAGTTTTTTTTAATGCCCACTATCTTTTTTTGTTTTAAAACCCATCTTTGCCGATTTATTTGCATTAGGTTGGAGTTCCAGTCTTTGCTAAATCTTTCTAATTTTCTTATTATTATCTTCCAATTTCTTTTTGTGTTTCCTTCTATTATCCTTCTGTATAAAAAACACTATCAAAATTTTCCAAAAAAACCTTGAAAAAATGTGAAAGACTCCTTAGCATAGTGGTTTATTGTAATTGTCTCCAAAACGTTAGAAGCAAGCAGTTGGTCCAGGGTTCAACTCCCTGAGGGGTCTAGTTTTTGCCTAAAAAGTTAAGGCCGTTGGTTCGATTCCTGGAAAGTAGGAATGAAGGTGACCAATCGTTTTTTTTTTCTTTGATTGGAAAATCTTGTTTTAATGTGGTATTTATGTGTGTCCATTAAAAAATATTAAAAATAATATTAATATTATATTTGGAATTAATTAATTAAAAAAAATTATTAATAAAACTCTTTAAAGAATTGCTATTTGAAAAGATATTAAAAAATGAAACAACAATAAACCATTAAGTATCATATATTGAATTTTTTTTTTTTTTTGAATTTAAACATGGATATTTCTTTTTAAAAGAACTGAAGCAAACTGGGTGAAATTAAAATGAAAATTCAATTATTCCCTTTTTTTTATTTTTATTTTATTTTTTTTTTTTAAAAAAACTTTTTTTTTTGATTGTTTTTTTTTATTTTTTTTATTTTTTTCATTTTTATCTCGATGTTTGCGTTTTACTCGACCACATTTCAAATTTTTAATGAATAATTCCAAATGATAAATAAAATATCTCATTTTAAAATATTATTTTTATTATTGTTTATAGTTATTTCATTAACATGTGCTCAAGAAGGTAATTGTTAATTATAATTTTTTTTATTTATTTGTTTATTATTTTTTTTTATAAAATTTGCAAATATTGATTTTTTTTATATTTTAGACGATGTAATTACAACACCAGAAGGTTATTATGATTTAAAAAGGTTTAAAAGATTTCCACATTATACAAATATACAGCCAAATGAAGAAGCAGGTGATACAGATTTATATTATCCAGATATTTGTAAAGATGCTTTGAGGAGCGACGATAGGTTTCCAAGTTTTATGATGAGAGCATTTCCAGGAGCCATAGGTGCATTAGAAACTTTGTTAATAACAAAAAGTATTTATCTAAAGTTTTCATAGTAAAGTTTTTATTTGATACTTAAATATTAACCTTTATTCCTTGTTTTAGCTACCAATATGACAATGGATGTTTCATTAATGAATGGACTCCCTTGGGGAACCTTTACTTTATGTATTGAAGGAAATTTAACAGTGGTTGGTGGCAAAAATACATATTTTGCACAATTTCATGCTGTTGTTGTTCTACCAGGTGGATCTCTAACTTTTAATGGTGGTTCATTTGCATTTTACAGCATTTCTGATATAACGTTTGATACTGAACCATATCTCAAAAATTTAACGGATCCATTTAATTTTTTCCCTGGCCTATTAGTTTTGGGAGGAAATATCAAACTAATTGGTAGTTATCAAATGCTTTACTCGGCTAAACGTTTGAGTAGTACTTCGTTGGAAATCTCTCCTCCATTTTCAAATTCACAATACCCAATAAATAACTATAGAATTACAATATTTACAGATTCAAATCCACAAGGTTTCGATTGTTATTTTGAATTGGATTCTACAGGCACCATTGTGTCCTTTTTTCAAACAACCTATGGTTCTTGTCTCCCAGTACTCGAAACAGACAAAATCATAAAAGTAGTAATCGTATTCAAAGCTGAGAATAATTATTATATGTTTTCAAGTAGGATAACAACTTTAATAGAGGCTTGGAATCGTCCAATTCAATTTCCAGGTTCTGTAGAAAAAAATGAAACAGCTGTTTCTATCTTTATCACAGGGGACTCAAATGTATACATAGAAAATTTTCAAATTAAAAATTTGGGAAAAACAAATAATGGTCCATACAACGATACAAAATTAACATTCTCACCAGATGATTCAAATACAGTTACAGATATAGTAATGGGTACCAACCAAAGATTTAGGAGCTCTTTATATATAGAGTTTTCAAACAATGTTATCATAAAAAATAGTGTAATCACTGAATACTCATTGGACAGAAGAGAATCAAGATCACCTTTAGTATTTTTTGCATCAAATGTAAATCTATCAGGTAATTTAATTTCGAGTAAATCTGGTTCAAGTTTAATTGCACAATATGGAACAGAAAATATTCAATCATCAAATAATTATTATTTTCAACAAGGTGCATCAGGTCAAACTACCTCTCAAAAAATGAATCCAATTACTATGGACTATGGGAATGAAGGAAATGGTATTTATTCAACTTCACCAAATATTTTTTCAAGTGAGGACATGTTTATAGGTCAAGATTTTTCAATTAGTTTTAATTTCATTGCCAATAGGTCAATGATTACAGGGTTTGATCAGGATTGTTATGCACCATGCTTTAATGATTCCATCAACTTTTCAAATAAAATCCAGTATCCTGTGGATTTTAAAATTTTTAAACCAAAATTTTTACCTACAAATACTACCAATAGCGATTGGTATATTTTAAATATAAATGATAATGGAAATCAACCGGGTACCTATTATACTGTAAAAAATTTAACAACTTCAGATTCCGTTAGCTTTTCATTGGATAATAGCGTTTTATCCTTTTTAGATCTTGAAACAAGTGAACATTTTAAAATGAATGGTACCGCCAAAAGACTGGATATTGTTAATTCAAATATCGGTTCATCAGCTTTAACCAATCAACAAATTATTTCAGGAGTTTCATCATCAGCCATTAGTATTAGAAATTCTTATGTATATAGTAATTTAAATCAACAAATCACACCTATAGATAGTCAAATTTATGGGTCAATAATAACACCATTTTATTATAATGATTCGGATATTTTAAACCATGTTAAAGTTTTATCAATTTTTCCAGATATCCCTTATCAAATTGTAGCAGGTTCTTCACTAAATATTTGTGTAAACCTTCAAATATTATCAACAGTTAATGTTTCATGTGTTTTTACTTCAAGTAATGACTCATTTAATAGTACAACTGTTTTAGTAGACTCAACAGATGGAAGTTGTATTTTATCACTTTTTGGTGAAAAAGAAGGTTTTTTTAATTTAAAAGTCACCTTGAAGATCTCAATATCAAATGACTATTTATATACAATTGATTTCCCAAAGATTATAGTATACAATGAATATTTATTTTATTCAGGATGGGCGATGGTAGACTCAAATTTAGGTGAAATTTTAATTGATGGAAATGTATTTAAAACAGATTGTCAACAACAGGTCTCAAGTAATTGCACAGTTTCGCCAAATTCAAAATATATAACAGGTTTACCAAATGTAACAACATCTGATGAACTTAATTCATTATTTTCTAGTGGTATAACATCAATTAATCCTTATGAGCATGTAATAGTAACAGTACATATTGATAAAGAATCAACTAATAGCCAAATTCAAATGTTTTTTACACATCAACCAATTGATATGGAAAAGAGCCCATTGTCAATATACGTTGAAGATCAACCAATCTTCCTTTTAGAACCATTACAAAATAATTTAGAACCAACATTTAAAAATTTAACATTTAATTATGAAAATTCAAAATCATTAGAAAAAGCTAGAATTTCTTTCACAACAAGGGGTGACATCTATTTAACTTCTATAGCAATTTATTCGTCGTTTATTCCAAAAATTATAACACCAACACCAACAACAACACCAACAACAACACCAACAACAACACCAACAACAACACCAACAACAACACCAACAACAACACCAACAACAACACCAACAACATCAACATCAATATCAGCACCCTCCTCAAATAACAAATTAAAAATTGTTTTGCCAATTTGTCTTTTTTCTCTCTTGGTGGCTCTTGGAATTTTAATATGCATTATTTTAAGAAAAAAAAACAATCAAAACAAAAATTAGATAGTATTGAAGATGGATATGACTTACCTTCAATTGAAGTTAAAAAAGATCATAAATCCTTTGACAAATTTAAAGAATTAAAAGTATTTAGGGAAGAAGATTTTAAAAATTATTCAAATCCAAATGAAACAACCATTTACAGAACATCAGATTCACTTTTGAACTTTGTGGGCTCTGATTTTGTAAACTACTCTGATCCAAAATTCCCATTATCGTTTAGTAAGGTTGTTTTAGAGTTTGGATTAGGTGGTGCAAAATGCGATATTAATACCACCCTTTTAGATTCTTTTCAAATAACTAACAACTCTGAGATTAAACTATCCATAAATACTATTCTTCCAAGAAATAATGGTTCAGGTGAAGTAAGTATTAGTTTTTACTTTTTTTTCTCGTTGATTAACTTTAATTAACTTACCTTTTATAATTTTTAGGTAAAGGTTAGTTTTGAATCATTTGAATTAAAACCAAATGCTTCTAAAGAAATAAAATTCTCTTTAAAGTTAAATTGTACAACAAGAGTAGGTTGATTTTTTTTATTGTTTTTTCAAAGTTTTTATTTCTAACACATACCCTAGTTTTTTGAAAGATTTGCTGTAGAAGCCAGGCATATTGATAGTTTTAAATCTATTCACACACACCTTTTCATTCATGTTGAATCTAAGATTTCCTCTAGAGTAAGTTTTTTATTTGTAATTATTTTTTTTATGGTGGTATATATTTTAACAAAACCTTTTCGTATAAAGTTGGATGAAAAAGAAATAGAGATTAAAGAATTGATTTCACAAAATAATTTCTCAACGATTAATTTGGCAAATTATAGAGATTTACAAGTTGTTGTTAGAAAAATTAAAATTAATGGTTCAAATTACACCAATACAAATATTCAATCTATCAAACGATTCTACTCAGAAATGGATACCTTCTCAAAGTTAAGAAATAAAAATATCGTTTCATTTTTTGGTTGTACTCATGATTCTTCTCATCTTTGGATTGTTATGGAATATGCACCATTTGGTTCTTTAGGTTCTTTGGTTCTTGAAAAGGAAAAATTTTCAATGGTTCAAAAAGTCAAGTAAGTAAATAAAAAAATATATTAATGAAATAATATTTTTTCTAATATTATTGTTATTTTCAAGATTAATGTTAGATACAGCAAGAGGTTGTGAATTTTTACACTCAAATGATATTCATTGTAATATAAAACCAAATAATTTATTACTCTTTTCTAAAATAGAAAAAGATGATGTTTGTGTAAAAATTTCAGATTTTGGTTTTAAAGGTAAAGATTTTTTTTTATTTTTACAAAAATTAAATGATTATTTCTAACTATATTTTTTATAAAAAAAAAGAATTTGAAGAACAAAATGAAAAGAAAAATTCAAAAGAAATTTTAAATGATGAAAAGGATAAAAAAGCAATAGATATCTATTCGTTTGGAATTACATTTTACCAAATAATGATCGAAGAAAACCTACCTAATTTTATATTTGAGGGTAAAACTCTTGAAATAGAAAAATTAGATCAAGATATTAGAAATATAATAGAAATATGCTTGGACCAAAACAAAAGACCAACATTTTCAGAGATTACTATTTTACTAAAAGAAAAGTACATAAAACTATTAGAACAAACAAATGATTTCCTAGAAGAGAGATTTTAATTTGAAAAACTAATAAAAAAACAAGATAATTTATTATCTATAATTAGTAGTATTAAATTATTGTTAATATCATTTGAGTTAATAAAATAAACGATATTAAAATAGAGATAGATGATTTAGAAATAATAATAGATGAAGCTGCGCTTAAGTGTTCACCATTATTATTATTGTTGGTTGTTGTTGTTCCAATTGAGGTCGATTTACTTGATGTTTCAACTGCACCAGTAGTTGTAGTACTTGTAGTTGGAATAGGATAAGGATTTGAGTTATTAGAAAAAACTTCAATACCACTGATTGGTATTGAGTACTTGAGAGTATCAGATGCCCATTCAATTACAAGTGTAACGTCAGTTGAACCACTATTCCAATAGAATGGTCCAAATTTTTGATATTTTTGATAAGGTGAAGAGGGTCTAGAGTATGGTTCTTGATATCTTCCATTGATCTTGATGGTGAAAAGAGGAAGAGAATCAACAATAGTTGTTCCAGTATAATCCGCATTATAAGAGTAGATGAAAAACTTGTATACTGCATTTGCTGGTAAAGTTATATTAACTGAGCTTTTAATTCCCAATGTAACATCATTAGATAAATAAGAGGTTAACATTGATACTTCATCGGTTGCGCTTCTAATTGTGCCAGTTGGAGATTCAATTACAGTTGATGGTGTTGGTGACACTTTACTGTATTTACCAGTGACTTTACATACACCACTAATCCACCCACATTTTGTCCACTGATTACTAAATATTGAAAGTGCCTTGGCAGATGAACTAACATCTGGAGTTAAATCTATTCCAATATAGAATGTTTGAGCGTTTGTGTCAATTGTGTATGTTTTAGCATAATAAGGTCCAGAAAAAGAAGCTAAAGTTGGATAATACAATAAATTGGACGAAACCAAAACTGTGTATAAACCATTAACTCTTGGGAAATTCACTACTTTATTGATTGGTGAATCATTAGAAGGGTAATCAGTAGATTGAGTAACATCGTTTACAATATAATCAATATTTTGAGAAGAACCTGATAGATAATCAACATTTGGTTTAAATGATATTGAAAGTTGATTGGTTGTTATACTATTAACCAAAGGATTATAGTTGTACAATGGATAAAATTTAGTAATATAATCTAATTTATCTAATTTTGTACCATTAACATTTGAAAGGTATAATTGTGATGTATATTTCTTTATGAATGAAGATGAGCTTGAATAATGAGAGAATTTAGAATCTTTAATAGATAGATATCCACATGTAAAAGATTCAGAAAAGAAAGCATAGTTTGATTTTGCTAGAGAGTTAATGATTGATATCGCATTGTATTTACCAGTATGAGTATTGGAAATTGCCACTAAATCATTCTCAGAGAAAGAGCTTGAAATGTAAGGTGAATCATAAAATAATTCAATATTTGCTTGGTTTCCAGTTGAACCAAGAGTTAATGATGACCTTTGTCCAATGTACCAACCATATTTTAAATTAATTTTAAGTGGAGGTTGAGTTGCTAATGGATATCTAACACGTACTTCAGTTTCACCAGCAAAGAAATGATTCAAAAAAACAACATTATTCCAAACATTATTCGTTTTGTAGTCGGCAGTATTATCTTGTGTTAATCCAGCGTATGCACCCAAAAGAGTATCAGATATTAAACCTGCAATTGATGATCTACTTTGAAGAGGGATTACTTGAATTGCACCTCCTTTAAAATTTCCTTCAAACGCATTTCCTTCATAGGTAGAGTAAGGTGATGTTGTTACTATACCTCCATTTAAATAGTCAATATCAGGATAGGATCTATATGATGAAACAGTTGTGGTATCAGTGTATAATGATATGAAAGCATTATAGCTAATATTAAATTGCTCTGTACCATATAACAGTGAAATACCACTGATACTTTTTCTCAAAGCGAAAGCATTGCCAGATATAGTACCAAAAGAACGTTTTGCACCAATAAAGGATCTTGGTATTGCACTTGCTCTGTAATCTATACCACCCCAATCATAATGCATAAACATATTATTTTGAATAGTCACCGCAACCTTATTGTGTAGTAATGTTATTGGATATCTATCAGGAGGATTTTTTCCAACTTTAAGTAAGTTATTATTTGAATCCAATACGTTATCATCAAGTGCTTCATTTTTGGTGTGTCCAATGTCATAAAAAACACTATTTTGAATGTTTACTGTTGATCCAAGAGTAAATACCATAGAGCTATTAAATGCACCTGTTATAAACACGTTTTTAGCCCATGGTCGCATTAGAATATAACCACCTCCATTAAAATCATCCTGTATAAAGTTATTTGAACCATTTAATGGAACCTTGGCATCAGTATAATATTGATTCATTGAATATACAACATTTGAATTGACATCAGTATTTCCATTCATTCTAAATAAAGGTAGCCCATCACTTGTATAAGAGAAAGGAGGACGTAAGAATGTTCCATAATAACTGCTAGTTGACACATTTCTACCAGTCCATATTGATTCACTGTTAGAACCAACAATATTAACTTTTCCACCCAACGATATAAAAGTTGAAGTTTGAAGAGGATCATAAAAAGGAATGACTGAATAATAGAAATTGAACAATAAAATTGAATGATTAAAATTTGAAGCAGGGGTTGATTCAAATACACCAGTTGGATAAATCATTGTTTTATAGGCAGTGTACATCGTATCGATGTTTGGATCTAAAACCAATCTTCCTTTAATAATAATAGAATAAATCCACTCAA
Organism: Dictyostelium intermedium; assembly: GCA_000277465.1. NCBI lineage: Eukaryota > Evosea > Eumycetozoa > Dictyosteliales > Dictyosteliaceae > Dictyostelium > Dictyostelium intermedium. Next base: position 10,099 of record AJWI01003481.1, on the reverse strand, counting down.
CCTTTCCTGAATATAAAAGTGTTACTCCTTCTGGAATAATTAAAACATTTTTTATATTTTCTATTAAATAACCCGCTGGATTTTCTGTTGCATTAAGTGGTGGGGTTAATAAATCTTCGGTATGAAAATTTGTATTTTCATTTATAGTACAGTTAGATTTGATAGTGTATTTAACCGTGTTTGGGTTTGATTCCAAGTCTGGATAAAAATCACCTTTGTAATTTGCATTACTTGGGTAATAATTTACTTTGAAATGAGGCTGTCCATTTATATTTACACGTGGAGAATTCCAATCAAATGTATAAAGTTCTTGAGAAAAGGTTTCTAGTTTTTTTATGTTAATACTTTTATGAAAAAAAAATAAAAAAATTTACATAAAAACTACATACTCTTACAAAATAAAAATAATAGCAAAGCAAAAATTAAATTTTTCATTTATCCAAAAATTTAAAATAATTACACTAAATCTGAAAAATCAAATAATTTGTAAATTGGCCATTAAAAACCCTCTATTTATTCATTTTAACCTCAACAAGATAACTCAAGGGTATAATTTATCCCTTGAAAAGGCATCTGTAAAATTAAAGGTATAAAAAAGATCTACTATCTTTTGGTTCAAAATCCAACAACTAATCTTTAAAAATGGGAGTAAAAGCATTATTGGTCTTTTTTTTAAAAAAAATTGTATAAAATAAAAAAATAAAAATAAAAATAAAAAAATATGTATAAAAATAAAAATAAAACTAGTACAAAAAAAAAAAAAAAAAGTTTAAACGAAACATTTCCAGTTTTTAATCAACGGTTTTAATTTTTTTATTTTTATTTTTTTTATTTTTTTATTTTTATTTTTATTCATATTTTTTTATTTTTATTTTTTTATTTTAACTTTGATATTTTTTTTACGCAATTTTTTTTTTTTTTTTATTTTAACTTTGATATTTTTTTATCTTAAAAATAATAGATCAAAAGATTAAAAAGTGATAAACCAAGATATGCCATTATAGGAAAAAAATTTATCAAAAATTAATGTAAACTCTAGTTTAATTTTATTTTAGGAAAATTGAGGATTAGAAATGTGGAATGAAAATAATTATTATTTTTTTTTTTTCAAAATCTCTCATCTTTTTTTTGATTTTTTCAAAATCTTTCATCTTTTTTTTTTTATTTTTTTTTTTTTTACGACACAAGCCATATCATTTTTTTTTTTGCGCAATACCCCAAAGATGAGGTTTGAACAAAAGATATTTATTTTGATATGCTTAATTATCAAATCTTTCTCTGATTGTAAGTTTCACAACTATTTATAATATTCACTCCCACATTTTTGGCTTACCCTTCGAACAAAAAAACAGGTAGTCTTGTGGTTACCCCAAATGGTTATTATAACTATTATTTAGAAAATAAATTTGAGGATATTTTCAATCTAAAGCCAACCGATAATAATTCACACAATTCATACTTTCCAGATGTGTGTAACAATACAATAAAAAATATAGATGGTGCCACAAAATTTTCCAGGCTTTCTTTCCCTTTAACTCCATCTTTTTCTAACGTTATGATTACAAAAGGTAAGCATGTATAATGTTAAAACTATACAGTTTTATAATAAAAATTAACAATATAATATTAGGTTCACATTTGGTATTGGATGATGATGATTTTTTTTATATAACAAAAAATTTTTTGAATATAGTTTGCATTGAAGGTTCACTTGTATTTAATTCAAAAAATCTTCTTCTCATGAGTGCATTAGTAATATTACCTGGTGGAAGTTTTGAATGTATAGATTGCACAATCCGTTTTCGTGATCTATCTCCAGTCAGCTCACTTATTGATCCATTTGGTTTTTTCCCTGGCATTCTTACTTTGGGCGGCTCATTATCTCTTATTGGAAAGCAAAAAACTGTATATTCTGCAATTCGAATAGATGAAAAAATATTAGAGATTCAGGACCTTTCAACACTAGATATTTTTTATGGTTATAATGTGTCTATATTTAGCGAATCATTTCCTTTGGGAAAGACATCAACTTTTACATATAGTTTAAATCAAATACGACTTTTAGATTTATCAATACCAATAACAGATAAAAACATAAGAACCTTTTTTATTCCAAAATTTTCAACTTTTTCGACCGAAACAACTGCTTCAATTCATATCGCAGGTGACACAAATGTATATATAGAAAATTTTTATATTAATTCATTTGGAAAAACAACAAATGATCAATATAATGATACACAACCAGTGTTCTCCCCAGATGATCCAAATTTAGTAACAGGATTTATAGAAGGAACCAATCAAAGATTTAGAAGTTCATTATATATAGAGCATTCAAATAATGTTACTATAAAGAATAGTGCTATACTTGAAACAACAGAAACAAGATCACCATTAGTATTTTTTGGATCAAATATAAACTTGTCAGGTAATTTAATATCAAGTAAATCTGGTTCAAGTTTAATTGCGCAGTATGGAACTGAAAATATTCAATCATCAAACAATTATTATTCATTTTCTTTACCAGTTATAAAATCATTAAACTCACCACCAGATAGCATGGATTATGGATATGAAGGGAATGGTATTTATTCAATTTCACCAAAAATAAATTCTATTGATGATACATTCAATGGACAAATAATAGCGATCAATCATATGATATTATCAAATAGATCAAAGATTACAGGATTTGGTCAAGATTGTTATTCTCCATGCTATAATAATTCAGTGACAGTTTCAAGTAGTATACAACATCCAGCAGAATTTAAAATTACAGGATCTACATTTATTCATTCTTCAAACCATTCAGGTAGTAGTTTCCTTTTTAGTATTATTAGCACCGATAATAAACAAAGTACATTATATAAAATAAAAAATTCAAAAATACGCTATCCAATTTTTGTAAAATTAGAAAGCAACGCATTTATTTTAGATGATATTAATGGCATTGATGGTTTTAGTATTAGTGGTCAAATTAAACGATTAGATATAGTAAACTCTGTATTAGATTCATCAGCAACATCATCACTAGCTAAAAAATATTTTTCAACAACAGCATTTAATATCCAAAATTCATATATGGATAGTCAATTCTTTCAAAACAATCAAAGTAATCAAATCTATGGATCGATTATTACACCTTATCTCTATTTTTTTCAAAACACGATGGATTTTATAAAGATATCTGAAATATTTCCAAATGTAAATCATCAAATACAAGAAGGTACAGTATTGGATATTGGTGTAAAAACAAATTATTTATCACCTTTATTTGGAGCGATCGATTGTATATTTCAAGATGGAAATGGTACCACACAAACAATACCATTCGATAAAACAAATAATACATGTATATTACCATATAAATTTAAAAGTGAAGGTTTATTTTATATACGCCTTACATTAGTACAAAGGAATGCCGATGAGAATACTTTATATATAATAGATTTTCCAAAGATTGAAGTATTTAGCACCTATAGATTTTATTCAGGTTGGGCAATGATAGATTCAAAGACAGATAAAGAAATTTCTATAGATGGTAATATATTTAAGAAAGATTGTCAACAAAAAGTACCAAGTAATAGTTCCTCAAGTAGTGGGAGTAATTGTACAATATCAAATAATTCAAAGTATGTAACAGGTTTACCAAATGTAACGACATCTGATGAACTTAATACATTATTTTCAAGTGGTATAACATCGATCAATCCATATGAACCTGTAACAATAGTAATACCAATTAATAAAAACTCAAAAAACAATCAAATTCAAATGTTTTTTACACATCAACCAATGGATATAGACACTAGCCTATTATCGATATACGTTGAAAATCAACCTTTTTTCCTTTTAGAGCCATTACAAAGTAATTTAGAACCAACATTTAAAAACTTAACATTTCATTATGAAAATTCAAAATCATTAGAAAAGATTAACATTGCATTCATAACTAGAGGTGATATATATTTAACCTCAACAGCGATTTATTCTTCATCTATCCAACCTTTTTATAATGTTATTGGGAGTACAAGTAAATTGAATATATTGGTAATTGTACTCCCGATAACCCTATCATTGTCTGCAGCGGTGGCAATATTGGTTGGATATTTATCGATTAAAAAATATAAAAAATCAAAAAATAATAAAAATAACTTTGAAATGAACGTTTTTACATCCAATAATATTAATACTCAAAATGTAAAATTACCACCATTAATTATAAATCTAGAAACACCGGTTTTAGCTTCAATTCAAGTTAAACAAGGGCCAGAAATCATATATGAAACAAATTTCTTGCAGGAACCAGAATTAATAGATTTACCAACACCAGTTATAGAACCTGAAGAACCAAGAATAAATTTTGTTCCTCTACCTCATTTTCCAACAGTTTACAAAAAAGAAAACAAGCCAAAAATAAGAAACCTGGAATCACTTGGACCCATTACATCTCATAATATTGATTCATTCTTTGAAGTGGATGTTGGTTTACCATCTTTAAGAACAAATAATGAATCTGAAATAAATCTACCAGAAATTGATTATGTTGAGGAGGATATAGAAAGAGATGAGGATGTAAATTATATAGAAGAAGAGGAGGAATTAATACCTTCAAATATTTTAATAACAAAAAGCGATGGCGCAAGAAGAATTATAGAAAATCATGTCTTTATCAAACAATTTAATGATGTATCCAAGTTTGATAACGATTTCTTTGATCTCAAAGAAAATATAGTTAAGCCTCAAGAACCATTTGGAATACCTCCACTAACTGCAAATGATACCATAAACGAAAATAAGGTTAATATAACAGACTTTTTACTTAGTCCAGAATTAAATGAAAAGGCATTACAAATTTATTTGAAATCATATCAAAATAAAAACGACAAACTCCGTTATGGAAAATATGGTTCAAATGAAAATTCCATACTTGTAATTGAGGGAACATCATATTTTTATGATTGTACAGATCCAACATTACCTGTATCAATACCTCGTAACAATCTTGATTTTGGATTTAAAGATGGTAACAAATGCATTGTTGGTAGAAAATATAGAGAAAAACTTCGTTTTGAAAATATATATAGTGAACGATTTAATGTTTATTCTCTCTTTCCAGAGAGTAATGATAATGTAACAATTTCGACTTCAGTATCAAGTAGACCAATAGATCCTTGTAGTTTCTTTGAAGTTGATATTAGTGTAACTTTAAAAACTACAACCAAAGTAAGTATTCCTCTTTTTTTTAAAAAAAAAAGAAATTAAATAAATAACTAATAGGTAAATTTACTTTTTTAAAAAAACTATTCTTTATTAGTTTCATGAAAAAGTTACAATTCGATATGAAACTGCTGATAAAACTTTGGCATGGTCAACATTTGTTTACCTTAATTTAGAAAGTCAAACATCATCAAAAATTGATTTTGATGAAATAGTTCTAAAAAGATATTTATCAGAAGGTTCATTTGGTGTTGTATATAGTGGGATATGGAGATCATCATTAGTTGCAGTTAAATTATTTAAACATAACTATTCGAATGAAGAAATTGAAAGAGAAACTTCCATTTTATCAAAATTAATACATCCAAATATAGTTTCATTCATTGGAAGTTTAAATTTTTGTAATACAAGTGGTGTTGTAGTTGATTATTATCCAAAGGGACCTTTAAATAACTATATTCATAATAAACATATTGTATTATCAATGGTTCAAAAAATTAGGTATGTTATATAACTGTCATTAATACATTTTTTTTATCGCCATCAATACTAATTTCTTATTTTTTTAAAAAAAGGATTTCAATCGATATTGCAAGAGCATGTTCATATCTTCACAAAAATGGTATTATTCATCGTGATTTAAAACCAGAAAATGTTTTAATGGTTTCATTAGATCCAGAATCATCAATTTGTGCAAAAGTGTCAGATTTTGGAACAAGCAAAGGTATTTTTTCTTTTTTTCTTTTTTTCTTACCTTTTTAATTTTTACTAATTTTCTCTTTAATTTTATTTATTTAGAAACCAATGGAAAATATAATTTTATTTCAAAAGTTGGTACCACTCGTTATATGAGCCCAGAGGTTTTAGCTGGTCTCTCATATACATATTCCACAGATGTATATTCATTTGCAATTCTCTTCTTTGAATTACTTTCTGGGAGACTACCATTTAGAGAAATCCCAAAGAAAAATATAGCAAGCTTTGTAAATTTAGGAACAAGACCACGTTTAGATCAAGATGTATTTGCTGATAATGATATATCGCTAATTTTATTAACATGTTGGAATCCAAATCCTCGTAGTAGACCAACATTTCATATATTAATAGATATATTAGAAAAGTTATTAAAAAAATATAAAGAAAGTGCAAAAAGAAAAATCAATAATAATAATATTTAATAAATATTTATTTGTATCATATATTAATTTTTAAAATTATTTATTATTTATAATTTTTTTTTTTTATTACAACATATAATTAAGAATATAATTTTAAGGTTAAATAAAAATTTAAAATACATGACTACAAAGATAACTAAATTAATTACAAAATGTTTGTTTAAAAATTGATCTGAATATTAAATTACTTAATTGAACAATTACAGCCTCAGGTTTAATTATTGGAATGAAATGGGTTGAATAAATTGAAAACTGATAAGAATTATTTGATAAAGATGAAAGTTGATTTTGTCTAGAAACCCAAGATGTAGTATCATTTGAATTTGATATTACAACCAATGGTAAATTACCAAATGGAATATTAGGATTACAAGAATTATTGAATAATTGATCTAATCTTTGAGAACTTGATATTAAAGTTGACATTTCTTGATGTAAGGCTTTTAACATATTTTGATTTGGATTTGTAATAATTTTTTGGGTAATTTCAACTGATGGAAAAATTAATTTTGAATTATTTGTAAACCAACCTTGCTCTTGGTTTAACACTCCCTGATCACATAATGTTTTAAACATATCATTTGATAAACTGGTTATATATTCTAATTGTTGAATTTGAGTTTGAAGTTGAATAATGAATAAAGGATCAAGATAATTTCTAAATGAACTATCAATAGCCAATATCCCTTTAATTGATTGTGGATATTTCATTGCAAACATTTGAGCATTTAAACCACCATAGGACCATCCAACATAAAAAAATTTTTTATTCATTAAACATGGAACCAAATCTATTGATTGTTTAAGCATTGTAACAAAATTTTCTGCCCCTAAAGGTGATGGAGAAAGATCTGACCAACCATAACCATATCTATCAAAGAAACATGCAGTCTCAATACCCATTGCAGACATAACATCTTTTTTTGACATTAGATCAATAACATTACCAAATGCAGTTGAAAAAAATGGATAACCAGAATCAAAAATTGCAACTTCACCTTTGGATATAAGAATATCTTGATTTTTATAGCATCTAAAGTGCATTTTTAACCCATTTACCTTTGGAAAATAACTAACACCATAGTCATTTTTTCCAATTAAATTTGGCAATGGATAATTTTCATCTATTTGATTGTAATAATAATCTTTTGATAAACAATTTTTAATATTTAAAATAAAAATTAAAATTAAAATTAAAATTTTTATCATTTTAATAAAAAATAAAATAAATAAATAAATAAATAAATAAAAAAATAAATAAAAAAATAAATAAATAAATAAATAAATTAATAAATAAATAAATAAATAAATAAATAAATAAATAATAAAAAAATTTAATAAATAAATAAAAGATAAATTAATTAATTTAAAAATGTATAAATAAATAAATTTTTAATAAAAAAAATTAATTAAAACATAACAATAAATTAGATTAAAATTAGTAAATATCAAAAAATATAAATAAAAATAAAAAAAAACTTGGATTTTTTTTTAAATAATAGATAAAATTTTAAAAATAAAAAAAATAAAAAATAAAAATTTAAAAAAATTTTCTAATTATAGATTCTTCAAAATAATTATTTTGAACAGAAAGATTAAACAATGATTTTTATTATTGTTATTGTTGGAAAAGATTTTTTTTAAAATTTGAGTGCTTCTATTTTTAACCTATTTTATTATTTTTTTTATATATCTATATTTTCTTTTCTTAAGTTTACACAAATAAATTGAAATAAAATGAAATTAGTTTGAACCATAATACAACCCCATTATTTTTTTTTTTTTTATATTTTCAGGAATGATGCAATAAATGGCTTGGGTGTGAGAAAGAATAAAAATAATTGAAACAGTGACAGATACAAAGGGGGTACAGTGTGGTAATTATTATTACTTTGTTTCATCCAATTCAAAATTATTGTCATTATTAATTATTATCTCACAACTTTTTTATCAGTTGATTTTTATTTAAAAAATAAAAATTATTATTATTTTATAACGATATAACAATTAAATCGAAATCATTATGGGAAACCGTAAAAAAAAATTAAAAAATCAAAAAATAGTGTTGTTTTAACAAACACTAAACAGTGAACCAAAAAAAAACACACAAAAAACACAAAAATAATAAAAGGAAGGAAAAAAAATATATATTTATTAATTTGTGTCGTACATTTTAATTTTTTTTTTTCTTTCTTTTTTTTTTTTGTTATTAAAATAAAAAAATAAAAAAATAAAAAATGGAAAGAAAAAAAAAAATTGGTTTCTTTTTTTTTTTGGTGAAGGTAGTAAACTTGATTATTAAACTTCAATATCGGCATTCATACTATTTTGTTGAATTTTATTTCTTCTAGCAGATCTTTGGTGAATTTGTTTTTCTTCAAGAGATAGCTCTCTTAGAGTTTTTGTCTATAAATTGGAATCAATTTTGTTAGAAATGATTATTTTAATTTATATATATTCTTTAATAAATAAACTACTTACATGAAATTTTTGCTCTTTAATAATTGTATCTCTTCTCTTTTTCTCCCAACCTTCATGTTTGGCACATTGGATCAAACCACAATAACCATTTGGTGAATCTTTAATAGGGAATAAACAGTTTTGGTTTGGTTGACTATCATTATTATTATTATTATTATTGTTGTTGTTGCTGCTGCTGTTATTATTATACAAATTATCTTTTAAATTACATTTTTCTGAATTTGATGACTCAAATTTTAATTTTGCCATTAGGATATTTTTTTCAAACTCTGAACTCCTTTTCTCTAAAATTTTAAGTTTATCTTCTACCTCTAATCTCTTTGAAGTAATTAATTTTAATTTTTCTGAGTCTGTATCGGATGATAATAAAAGTTTTTGAGTTTGCTCCATTGAACTTAATTGATTATTATTATTTTGTTGCTGTTGTTGTGAAGGTTGTTGTAGTTGTTGTTGTGAAAGTTGTTGTTGTTGTTGTTGTTGTTGTTGTAAAGGTTGTTGTTGTTGTTGTTGTTGTGAAAGTTGTTGTTGTTGTTGTTGTTGTGAAAGTTGTTGTTGTTGTGATGGTTGATTATTAATGACTACATTATGGGTTGTTGTAATATTACTTGGAATTGTAATATTTAAATTTTGTTCTTTTTCACGTTGTTCACGTTCTTTTTCACGTTGTTCACGTTCTTTTTCTCGTTGTTCACGTTCTTTTTCTCGTTGTTCACGTTCTTTTTCTTTTTGTTCACGATCTCTTTCTTTTTCCTTTTCTTTATCACGTTGTTCACGGTCTCTTTCTTTGTCACGTTGTTCTTTATGACGTTCTTTTTCTACATGATGTTGAGAAGGTGAAGCAGGAGCAGCTGCTATTGCTTGTGAACCCAAATTTTTTTGAAATGTGGCACTCTTGACAATCATATCTTTAGCATTTGCCACACCACAATCTTGACTACAATACTTTGATGTTGGTAAAGCATTGTTGAAACATTTTGAATATGAACATTTTCTTTGTTTTTGTGTACCATTCTGGGAGTATTTCTCTGGGCTTGGAGGTACTTGGGAGAAGAGTACAGGTGATGAAGGTGATAATGGTGATAAAATTGGTGAATTTAAATATTTTTTACTTTCAGATCCAAATAATTTTGGTGAAGGGATAGCAGTATTAATTAAATTTGGTTTAATAATATCAATATTTTGTGTTTGTGTTAATGGGAATTGTTGTTGTTGTTGTTGTT
>JH723120.1:14344-19827 GCA_000277465.1 Dictyostelium intermedium | reverse complement strand
TCAAAACCTGTTCTTTTTTTTGAAAGAAGTGAAGGTTGTTTGTTCTCTTTGATTCCCTATTGCTTGGAGTATTTTTGAAAATTATTTTATTATGTTTTTACTGTATCTAAGGATATTTTTAGAGATTTTTGGGGCGAAGTTGAAATTTTTTTAGTATAAAAAATAATTTTTATGTAAGCCCGGCTAGCTCAGTCGGTAGAGCGCCAGACTCTTAATCTGGTGGTCGGGGGTTCGAGCCCCCCGTTGGGCGAATGATTTTAAAATTTTCTATTTTTATTTTAATTTTCGTTTTTTTGTGTGTATCCATTATATCAAACGATTCAAAGAGAAATTATATAAGTACATCACTCTAAGGACTGAGTTAATTTTTTTTTTAATTTTTTTTAATTTTTTTTAATTTTTTTTTTATTTTTTTTAAAAAAATTGCTTACATTATAGTTCCTATTGTGGGAATCAAAATATTAATTAAAATTTTATTGGGTCAAATGATACTATCATGACTGCAAAATGATTTTTAATTTTTTTTATTTGTTTTTTTTGTGTTACCCAAATGAATATTTTTTATTTTTTTATTTGGAATACAATCAATTTTAAATTTTTATGTCCAACCCCAAATATCCATTTTTTGAAAAAAGTGTGGGATCATTAATAATTATATATGTAATTGTGAATCAACACAAATATTTTCAGTTCCACCCTTACACATACACAATAAAAATATGTTAAATTACAATTTAATGAAATTAAATTTTTTTTTTTTTGAAATAAAAAAAAAAAAAAAAGAAGAAAATAAAAAAAAGGAAAAAAAAGTATTTAGTTATTTTTTAAATGATTTGCAAGAAGATTTTTCAAACTCACATTCCCTAACTATTAATTCACTTTTAATGTCAATTCTTTTAATTTTTTTATTTTGGTTCCAATTTTTTTAAATTAAAAAAAAATTACCATACAAAATACAAATAGTAATTTTATTGGCTAATATTATAGATATATATTAAAAAAAAGAGAAATATTTCTAATTTTAAAAGGAAACTCTTTATAATTAATTTAAACTTTTTATTTAAAAACAAAAGCTTTATTCATAAAAATAAAATTTATAAAATAAGGTTAATTTTTTTTTTTTAATTATTTTCAAATCAACAAATTTAATTGAAAATATATTTTAGTAAATGACAAATATTAATGAAAATTATTGATTTTTAATTTAGTATTTCTTTATTTTTTTTATTGTTTTTTATTTTTTTTATGCAAAATTAGCTTTAATTTCAAATGTTGTCTTACATGATATTTGAATTAAGTCCTTCATTGAAGATGGAAAAAAGTTGAAACCGGTATTGGCTCTAATTTCTGTAACAACATCTCTTGCTTGATCTAAAAAATTTTTAATATCACATTTAATGGTCCAATCATGTAATAATAAACTTGAATTGCCTATAAATTTCGATAGATAAAATCTCCATTTATTATAATCTTCATAGTAAAGTTTTAATTGTTGTGATGGATACAAATTAGAATTTACCAAAATACAATCCAATAATTTTGAGAATTTCAATAAATCTATTTTAGAATTTTCATTAAAATAATTTAAAAAATCACAAAAATATTTCATTTCAACAGCAAATATTTTAATTGGTAGAAAACTTTTGAAAATTGCATGAATATAGTTTTTTTAATTATTATTTAATTATTATTATACACTTTTAAATCCTCACTTTTCTTAATTAATTATTATTTTTTTAAAATATTGTTTTAATCCTCCCTTTTCATGGTTAATTATTATTTTTTTAAAAAACCCTATTTTTACTCATATTCAATTCACTAATTTAAGTTTTTTTTGAAAAAAAATTCTTATAAAATTCCATTTTAAAAATTGTGTTTAATTTATGTTATAAGTATTTGTTAAAAAATTGTGCTATGTCACACCAGCTAATAATGAATAGCCAAAAATCAAAAACATGGTGAAAATAAAAAAAAAAATTGTCATGTTTTTGATTTTTGGCACAGATTCGAACCCACGTATTAGCCTCGCAACTTTTAAAATCGACATCGGCAGGGTTCGAACCTGCGCCTCCGAAGAGAATTGATTTCTAGTCAATCGCGTTAGACCACTTCGCTACGATGTCCTTGATGAAATCCCAATAAATTTAGAAATTTATATATAAGTTTTTTTAATATAAAAGTTTTTTATCTTTTGGCAAGGTTATTAAAAAAAATATATAAGTTTTTTAACAAAACAAAAAATAAATGTTTTTCCTAACCTTCATCAAAACCATCAAACACTTTTTTTATCATTTATTAAAGATGTCTACCAGTAAATTTGATAAAACAAATAAACCTAATCAAATAATGGAATTCAGATTTTAATCCAACATGTAAAAAAAATAATTTATATAAAAGTTTTACTATTGTATTTAATAGTAAAACGAATTTAATTGATTTTTTAATTTTTTACTCTGAAAACCTCTCTTTTGTTTCTTGAATAAAAATAAATTTAATCCTTTTCAATTAATTTAACCATTTCTTTTTTATTTTTAATTTTTAACATATTTCAACTGAGTTGCTGGTTTATCCTTGTCGAAGTTTTTTTATAATCATTTAATTTTTTTAAATGAATAAAATTGATGAGTTATTATTTTTTTTTATTTATTATTTTTTTTTATTACCAAATAATATTATAATTATAAAAAAGTTTATATTATAATTCAAAAAACATGGGAGAAATTAATTTATGAAATATAATTTGTAATTATCTCATTTTATTTAAAATATATATTTTATATTTTTTTATTATTTAATGTATAATGAGAAGGTTAATGAAAGGAAAAAAAAAAAAATCCCGATGGTAAATTAAATTTGCATCCACACAATCGAATGTGTTTAACCAAATGGTGCAAGTTGACTCTTGAAAAATATATTTTATTTTTTTAATTTTTTTTAAATTTTTTTTTAATTTTCTTTTTTTTTTGACACTTGAAATTTTTTTTTTTTGAAATTTTTTTTTAAAAGAAAAAAAAAAATAATCTTCATATAAATTTATTTGTTGTATATTATCATTGTATTTTGTAAATTATTATTTTTTTTATTTTTTTCATTTATTTATTATCTATCCCTCTGTTTCAATCATAAAATTATTTTCATTTTTATTTATTGTAAAAATATTAAAAATATATATATATATATATAAATATAGAAGATGTCAGGCTATCCAGGTCAATATGGTCAAGCAAATTTAAATAAAAACTCACCAGCTCCAGGTCAATATGGTTCACCAGCTCCAGGTCAATATGGCCAAACACCAGGTAACTATGGAAGCTATCCACAATCTCAACTTCCACCACAACAAACTGGTTATGGACAAACCCAACAATATGGTCAATACACACAACAAACCCAACAATATGGTCAATACACACAACAAGGTTATCCACCACAACAAGGTTACCCACCACAACAAGGCTATCCACCACAACAACCAGCCTATGGTGGTCAACCATTACCACCACAACAAACTGGATATGGAGGTTATAATGCCTATCAAACCTCGTCCTATGGTGCATACCAACAACCAGCCTATGGCGCATACCCACAACAACCAGCCTATGGAGCATATCCAGTGACCCCAGTTGTAGGTGTTGCACCAGTTATTGCACCACCAGTTGTTACACCAGTTGTAGGTGTTGCACCAGTTGTGGTTGGTACTGATGTTCCATATACTCTTCATCTTAAAGGTAGTCGTTTGGATCGTAAAGATGTTTTCTCAAAATCAGATCCATTCATTACAATCTCTGTTCCAAGAAATCCACTTTACGTTAGTAAAAGTCATTCTAGTTATGTTGGTAAAGCTAAAGGTGGTTCAACCGCTAATTGGGCCGTCATTCATAGAACTGAAACTGTTAGAGATAATCAAAATCCAGTTTGGCAACCATTCACACTTGGTTTACATGCTTTATGTGGTGGTAATTTAGAAAGACCAATTAAAATAGAATGTTGGGATTATGATGTAAGTTATTATTATTATTATTATTATTATTAAGTTATTATTATTTGAGAAAAATAAAGTAAAAAAATTTTAACTTTTTTCTTTTTCTTTTTCTTTTTTTTTTTAAAAAAAAATAGAATGGTGGTGCACATGATATCATTGGTAAAAGTGTAACCTCTCTTCGTGAAATGCAAGTTATGAAAGAAATTCGTCTCGTAAATAAAAAGAGAATTGGTATCGGTAAAACTTCTGGTACTATTGAAGTTTTAAAGTGTTCACCAGCTTAAAATTACCAATTTTATTATCAATCCTCGAAAAAAGTTTGAATATTTCACCACCTTAAAGAAACATTTTTTTTAATCGAATATTTTAATTAAACAAGAAAATTTATTTTAATTTAGAACAATTATTGACATACATTTATTATTTTTACTTTATTTTTTTATTTTTTTTTTTTAATTGGTTGTGAGCGTGGGAATGTGAAGAGTTATTATGGCTATGACCATGATGTTCATTATGATGATTATGACTATGGTGGTTGTGATCATGATCGTGATGTTCATGTTCATGATTGTGATGTTCATGTTCATCATCTTCCTCCTCATCATCTTCTTCACTCTTATATAAAGGAATTGGTGAAGTTGTATTATTATGAATATCAGTATAATGACTTGAGAAAGGTGAAGTTGGTTGAACTTGATATTTTGGAATTGGTTCGTGTTCTTCATGGTCGCAATTTTCTCCATGTTCATGATGATCACCATTATCACTATGACCATGGCCATGACTGTGACCATGACTATTACCACCATGACTATGACCATGATTATTATTAGCATGATTATGAGATTTTTTATCCTCTTTATGTTCATGATGATGATGACCACCATGTTTACCTTCTTTATCCAATTGAACAGTTAGATCTTGAACAAAAGATAATCTATTTCTAATTGATTGGGATAGAGTAAAATCATCACAATTCTTTTTAGTTAAAACATTAACAGTTGCAATTATATTTCCAGGTGAATGTGACCAAAAATGTTTCTCTGTAACATCGATAACACCATCCATCACTAAAATATCTTTGATTGCATTGTTTATATTAATTTTCAATTGATCTGGTGTTGTTTGAAGTAAAATTGCTGATGTTTTAATACAAATTGGTAAAGCATTATAAACTATAATACATGCAATAATAATTGAAATTAATGAATCTGAAATTTCTAATCCACTTTTTTTTTAAAAATAAAAATAAATAAATAAATAAATTAATAAATTAATACATATTTTTTTTTTTTTTTTAAAAAAATAAAAAAAAAAAATATTATATATAGTAAAATAAATAAATATTTACAAAGCTTGACCAACTAAAGAAGATAAAATTACACCTAAACTTGTACAACTATCAACAAGGATATGATGTGAGATTGTTAATAAATTTTCACTTCTAATTGAAGATTGTTGTTTTCTTTCATTTGATTTTTGTTTAAAAAATAAAACTCCA
>JH723120.1:6844-11844 GCA_000277465.1 Dictyostelium intermedium | reverse complement strand
GAACTATTTTTAAGAAAGAATTTGAAAGAAATAAAAAAAGAAATAAAAATAAAAATAAAAAAATGTTATTTTATTGTATTGTATCGATTAAACTTATAATTAAAAATTAAAATTTTTTTTTAATTTGTGTTAAACTTTTTATTTTTTTATTTTTTTATTTTTTTTATTTTTTTTCACAAAAAAAAAACTACCCTTTTTTTTTTTTTTTTTAAAAAACCCATTTTAATTATTTTATAGAAAAGATTTAATTTAAAAATATAATATAAAATGTATAGATTGTCTTTTTTTTTTTTTTTATTCTTTTTTTTTTAAAAACGGTGTTAAATTTAAAATCAATGAGGGGGCACAATGTACTTTTAGGTTCTTTGCATTAATTAAAAAATGTTTTAGCATAAATTAAGTCCTGGAATTAATGTTTTCTTTGATTTTTTTTTTTTTTTCTTAATATCTTTTTTTTAAAATTTTTTTTTATTTTTTATTTTTTTATTTTTTTTATTTATTTTATTTTAGATTTTGGTTGGTTTTTTTTTTTAAATTTTTTTTTTTATTATTATTTTTTTTTTTTTAAAAAATTAGAATTCCAATGTCAGTTTTAATAGATAATTCTGTGAAGTTTATAAAAGATATTTTATATCAAAAAAGTGAAATAGATTTAAAATGTAATAGGGTTAAATGTAAATTAAAAAAAGAGGAGAAAAAATTTTTTTTATTGTTTAAGTTGTTCAGAAGATAAAGTTTTTTGTGAAGATTGCCAAGAACAACATGCTGATGATCATATTGGAGTTACTTTTGATGATTATAAAAAAACCACATTTTTTTTAAAATATGAAAAATATTTAAAAGATCAAACCTATGATAAGGAGATGGATAGTGAAAATAAATTATTATTTGTTGATATAGATACCAAAACTATTAAATTTGGTAATCAAATTGGAAATTTACCAATTAAAAATAAACCATTTTTAATGGTTTCATTTTGTGGTGATACTGGTGTTGGAAAATCAACTACCATTGGTACTTTATGCAAAGATCAAAAACATCCAATACCTGGTAATTCAAAGTCAACAACTTCAACTTCATCTGATATTAATTTCTTTTTAGGTGAAACTGAAAAAAAAATAAATTATTTAATTTTAGATTCTGAAGGTATTGGAGGTTCAAATTCAACAATAATGGGAAATAATAATAAGGTTAGTAAAAAAAATAATAATTAAAATTATAAAAAAAATTATTTTTATAAACTAACCTTTTTTTTTTTTTTTTTAAAAAAAAGAATTCAGAAATTAGAAATTCATTTGTTCAAATTTCTTATCCAAGATTTTTATATTTATTTTCAGATGTTTTAATTTATACAATTTCAAATCAAAGATTAAAAAGTTCACTATTTGAAAAATTATTATTTTTTAGTAAAGTTTCATCAGGATCATCAAATATTTCAAGAGTGCCTCATTTAATAATTTTAATTAATTTTTCAGATGTTGAAGAAAAGTATGATAATTATGAATTTGCAACCAAAGAGTTTTTTAAAGGTGAATCTGATTCATTGAAATCATTTTTCCGATCAATTTCTGTAATTTATTTACCAAATATAAATACAAATAAACAAGTTTCATTTTTTAGATATCAACGTCAAATTAAATCATTAGAAAATTTAATTGAAATTAAAGTACAAGAATCTTTGAAGTTTAAATCTGAAAAAGGAATTTCAATGGATACTATTGATAATTTAATGAAAATGTCAGCATTGATTAAATTCTTTAATCAAACTCCAGATGGAATACCTGATATGATTAAATTATATGAAAATTTAAATAATAATAATAATAATAATAATACAAATAATAATTTCGATTTTTTAAAATACAATAATAATAATAATAATAATAATAATAATAATAATAATAATAATAATAATAATAATAATAATAATAATAATAATAATAACAATAATAATAATAATATAAATAATGATAAGGAATTACAAAATATTAAAAAATATGACCAACAAAAAATTATTGATATTATTAATAAAAATTCAAATTATATTTATTTATATTTTGAATCCTATAGAAATTATTTACAAAAAACAAATTGTAGTAAATCTTCAAATTCAATGATTTATGATGAATCAATTTTACATTTAAAATCAAGATTATTAAATATTTACAATACATTTATTGAAAAATATTTTAAAGATGAGCATGGTGAAGGTGTTTCAACATTTATGCAAATCTTAGCAATGGTTTCAAAAGAAATTGATAAAAATTCTCCATGTCATTCAATGAATGAGCTAGGTTTCTCATGCATTAATTTTAAACAATCCCATAGGTGCCATCAATCGAAAGAAACCTTTTTAGAGGAAGTACCTAGTTATTTCAATTTTTTTAAAAAATCAATTGAGTCACCCTATATATGGCAAGGTGAACATACAAATCAATACAATGTTAAATTAATTGATCATTTTCAATTACTATTAAAGAATCAAGAAAATAAATTTAAAATTCCAAATGTTTCAATTCTAGATTCTCAAAGAGTTTGTTTTAATTGTGTTTTACAATCTCCTGAAATCCCTTATAGTTGTAATCACTATCTATGTAGAAAATGTTCAAATGAAGGAAGTATTAAATGTCCATTGAAAGGTTGTAATGGTCAAATAATCTCCAAAAAGGATATTGATTGGATACCAACTATTGGTTCAAGAATTTTATCTCTAGATGGTGGAGGTATGAAAGGTATTGTGGAATGTTTAGCATTAGTTGAAATTCAAAGACAATGTTTTGGAATTCCAATTCATTTACTATTTGATTTAATATTAGGTACATCTGCTGGTGGTTTAATTGCATTGTCATTGGCATCAACAAATAAAAATCCATCTGATTTAATTTATGTTTTTGAAAACTTAGGTAAAAATGCATTTAAAAACGATTTTAAATATATGGATTATATTTTATATTTTTTTATGATTCCATCATATAAAAGAGAGAATTTAAGAAAATGTTTTAATGAAACTTTTCCAAATAAACCCTTAACTGAAACATTTCCAAAGGTTAGAGTTTCAGTAACATCAGTGGTTCAAGATCATGGATTAAAGCCATGTTTATTTTCAAATTATTTTAAAAAAATTAAAAGTTCTAAACCACAACAACAACAACAACGACATTGTTATTCAATTGTTGATTCAAATGTTATTGATGCTTGTGAAGCAACATCAGCTGCACCATTATTTTTTTCACCTTTTAAATATAATGATAAAGAATATTTAGATGGTGGAGTAATTAATAATAATCCAGCAGAGATAGCAATTATTGAACATAAATCTTTATGGGGTGGTGATAAAAGAATTGATGCATTAGTTTCATTGGGAACTGGTGGATTTCCAACAAGTAATGTGGATGCATTAAAAAACTTTTTTTCATTTGGTAAAAAAGTTTTAGATTTAATGACACAATGTGATGAAACTTGGAAAAAAATTCATGAAACCTTTAAAAATGAATTAAAAGAATCTGAAAATTCATTTAGATACAATCCAATGTTTGATCATGAAATTAGTTTAGATTCATCAGATTTAAAATCAATTAATGCCCTTAAACAATCGGGTGTATTCATTAAACAAGATTCTAAAATTCTTTCAATCTCTTTGAAATTAATTTCTTCATTATTTTATTTATCAAATTTAAAAATCAATAATGATTATCATACAAAAAAATTAACAGGTGAAATCAAATGTAGATTACAACCAAATGAAATACCAAATGAAATTATTAGACAATTAAAAAGTGGTTGTAAATTTCACTTATCTAGAGACATCAATATAACAATTTTAGAAAATCTACAAATTGATTTCAATTCAACAATTTCAATTCCTTTTGAAATTCTTAATCCTAAAAATGAAATTAAAATATATTGTTCAATTAAAAATTCTGATGGAAATGATAATTTTACCCTTATTTCTGGTTTACCTTTAAAATTAAATAAAATTTAAATTTTTATTTTAAAAACTTCCCACAAACAAAAAAAAAATAAATAAACAAATAAAAAATAAAAAAATAAATTCTAATAAAATAAAACTTTTTAACAAATTTCAGTGACCAATTAAATAATTTATAATTTTGTGGGTTTTATTATTTTTAAAATTTTTTATTACTATAATAATTTTTTTGTATTAATATTTAAAAATATTAATTAATAAAACAAAAGAAGATAGGAAACCGATTGAACAAGACATTAGGCCAATAAAACTTGAAATTGATAAAGAGTAAAGTAAGAAATAAAAGGATTGATAAAATCCACTAAATTCTGATTTTTGATATTTAAATAATAAAAATTCTGCAAACATAAACACTGTAATCGAAATTGATGAAAAGTAAGAATTCCATTGCCATTGAAAATCTTTATTACCATTGTTATTGCTGTTGTTGTTACTGTTATTGTTGTTGTTGTTATTGTTATTGTTATTGTTATTACCACTTCCACCATTATTATAATTTACAACAATGGTTATAAATGTAACAACAACATTACAAACGATAATTAATATAAGAAATAATAACCACTCAAGTGCAAACCATCTACTAAGCGTCGAATAACTTTGAGTGAATAAACTAACCATTACAACCTCTTGAAATATATGAACGATTGAATATGGAAATACACCAGATAAAAATGTCAATAAATAAATATTATAATACCACTTATTGTTTGTAGATTTCTTACTTGAATTATTATTACTAAAAGATGCCGCTATCAATATACAACTTGCTAATGAAACTAAAAATGAATTTGATTCATCACCATCAGTATTTTTATTATTTAAATTATTATTTAAACTATTATTTAAACTATTATTTAGATTATTATTTAGATTATTATTTAAATTATTATTTAAATTATTATCATTATTATTATCGTTATAATTAATATTACTATTATTACAAATATTTATACTAATACTATTACTACTATTACAATTAGCATTATTTAAAGCGCTATTATTATTATTG
>JH723107.1:9076-19334 GCA_000277465.1 Dictyostelium intermedium | reverse complement strand
CATCAATTTACCAATTCATTATTTATTATTATTTTTTTTATCTTAATTTTTTTTATTTTTATTATTCATAATTATTAATTTCTTTTTATTTTTTTTTATTTTTTTTATTTATTATTAATTTCTTTTAAGTTACTATTAAATGGATAGTAACAACAATAATAATAACAACAACGAAAATGAAGCTTTCAGTGGAGCCAGTGAAAGTTCAGAAGTAAGTTTTAATTTATTATTACCCTTTTAAAAATTTTTCTAATTTTTTTTATATGCATATTTATAAAAATGAATCTAATTTTAAATTTTTTTTTTTTTTAGTTTCGTAAAATCGTAGAAAATGAAAATAATGATAATAATAATTTTGAACAATCATATCCATCACCACCAGAATACTCTGAATATGAAAATAAAAATGATGGAATTAATTTAGAGACAATTAATCCAAATATTTCATTAGACAATAATCAAAATTATAATCAAAATAATAATAATAATAATAATCAAAATAATAATCAAAATAATATTATTGATAATAATAATAAAAAGAATAAAAAAAGATCAACATTTAAAAATAGAATTGATTTTTCATTTAAAGATATAAATCATTATGTTCAAATTACCGAAAAAGGTAAAAAGAAAAAAGTATCAAAACAAATTTTAACCAATATTAATGGTCATATTGAGAGTGGAACCATCTTTGCAATTATGGGACCATCAGGAGCGGGTAAAACCACATTATTAGATATTTTAGCACATCGTTTAAATATTAATGGTAGTGGAACGATGTATTTGAATGGTAATAAATCTGATTTTAATATTTTTAAAAAACTTTGTGGTTATGTAACACAAAGTGATTCATTGATGCCATCATTGACCGTTAGAGAGACATTAAATTTCTATGCTCAATTAAAGATGCCAAGAGATATTCCATTAAAAGAAAAACTTCAAAGAGTACAAGATGTAATCGATGAAATGGGTTTAAATCGTTGTGCCGATACATTGGTTGGTACTGCCGATAATAAAATTAGAGGTATCTCTGGTGGTGAAAGAAGAAGAGTAACAATCTCAATCGAGCTATTAACTGGTCCATCCGTAATTCTATTGGATGAACCAACATCAGGTTTAGATGCTTCAACAAGTTTCTATGTAATGTCTGCATTGAAAAAGTTGGCAAAATCCGGTAGAACCATCATTTGTACAATCCATCAACCACGTTCAAACATTTACGATATGTTTGATAACCTTTTACTATTGGGTGATGGTAACACAATCTACTATGGTAAAGCAAATAAAGCATTGGAATATTTCAATGCCAATGGTTATCATTGTAGTGAAAAAACAAATCCTGCCGATTTCTTTTTGGATTTAATTAATACTCAAGTAGAAGATCAAGGTGATGATGACGATGATTACGATGACGAAGAAGAGGAAATTGGTGGTGGTGGTATTGAAGATATTGGTATTTCAATTTCACCAACAATGAATGGTGTTCCAAATGGCTCTAATGCTGCTGCTGATAATAATAATAATAATAATAATAATAATTATATTAAAAATAATCAACAATCACCAGCAACAGGAGCAAATAGAAGAAGAATTAAAAAATTAACAAAAGAAGAAATGGTAATTTTAAAGAAAGAATATCCAAATTCTGAACAGGGTTTACGTGTAAATGAAACATTGGATAACATTTCTAAAGAAAATAGAACCGACTTTAAATATGAAAAAAATAGAGGTCCAAACTTCTTAACTCAATTCCGTTTATTATTAGGTCGTGAAGTTACAAATGCAAAAAGACATCCAATGGCTTTTAAAGTTAATTTAATTCAAGCCATTTTCCAAGGTTTACTTTGTGGTATTGTTTATTATCAATTAGGTTTAGGTCAATCAAGTATTCAATCAAGGTAAAAATATTATAAACTTTTTTTTTTTTTTCTTTTTTTGTTTAAAATTTTAAACAAATATTCATTGACTTTTTTTTATTTATATAGAACTGGTGTCGTAGCATTTATTATTATGGGTGTAAGTTTTCCAGCTGTAATGAGTAAGTTATTATTATTATTATTATTATTATTATTGTTATTATTATTATTTTTCAAAAATTAAAATTTTAAGATATTAATTTTTTTTTTTTTAAAAAAATAAAAAAGGTACAATTCATGTTTTCCCAGATGTAATTACTATATTTTTAAAAGATAGGGCATCAGGAGTTTATGATACATTACCATTCTTTTTAGCAAAATCATTTATGGATGCATGTATTGCAGTATTATTACCAATGGTAACGGCAACAATTGTATATTGGATGACAAATCAAAGAGTTGATCCATTTTATTCAGCAGCACCATTCTTTAGATTCGTGTTAATGTTGGTATTGGCAAGTCAAACTTGTCTTTCATTGGGTGTTTTAATTAGTTCATCTGTACCAAGTGTTCAAGTTGGTACGGCGGTTGCTCCATTGATTGTAATTTTATTCTTTTTATTCAGTGGCTTCTTTATTAATTTAAATGATGTTCCAGGTTGGTTGGTTTGGTTCCCTTATATCTCTTTCTTTAGATATATGATCGAAGCGGCAGTTATCAATGCTTTCAAAGATGTCCATTTTACTTGTACCGATTCTCAAAAGATTGGAGGTGAATGTCCAGTTCAATATGGTAATAATGTAATTGAAAATATGGGTTACGATATAAATAACTTTTGGAGAAATGTTTGGATTTTAGTTTTATATATCATTGGTTTCAGAGTTTTAACCTTTTTAGTATTAAAAATTAAATCCAGAAATAAGTTTAAACAAGAATAATTATTTTAAATATTTTAAAATAAATAAAAAAATTTAATAAAAAATAAATTTTAAAAAAATAATATAATATAAAATTAATTTTGGACAACAGAAATTATAATTGTTATATATTAAAATAAATTAAAAAAAAATAAAATAAAATATGAAAATTATTTGTTTTATTAAATTAATTAAATAGCAACTCAAACTTTTTGAATTGGTTAAATACTCAGAGTTTTTAGTATTAAAAGAAAACTATGATCCTCAGAAAGAGTTATTGAAAAATTTCTATCTAAAATTTTAATTATGTTTTAGGCCATTTTTTTAAAAGGTCACCAGTTCAATGACAAAAGTTTAAAAAAGAAATAAAAATTAAAATTAAAAATAAAACTTTGTATTTGTTGTTGTGTTAGATTAATTTTATTGTACAGTTATTTTAAAAGTTTATTTAATAGAATTCTTCTTTGATAATTAATCCATTTGACCATTGTTGAACAGCCCATTGATTCTTTTTAATACGATGTTCGCCATATGTGAAGTCCATATACATTTCATATGCTGTATTGTTGCCATCTACAAGTAATTTTAATACTTTAGCTTCATGAATGGTTGCATTTTTAACGAAAGATTCTTCAGCTTTACGATTTGCAGCTTTACCTACACGATTGGTTGAGTCACCTTTTTCATACATAATAATATCTTCATGATAATATTTGTCGAATACTTCCAATATTTTATTGTCTTGAATACCTTTAATGATTGATTCTAAATTTGATTTAATATTATTCGATGGTTCTGATGTTGATGGTGTTTTAATTTCCACAAATTCTTCTTTGATAATTAATCCATTTGACCATTGTTGGAATGCCCATTGACTTTTTTTAATACGATGTTCACCATATGTGAAATCCATAAACATTTCATATGCTGTGTTGTCGCCATCGATGATTGTTTTTAATACTTTTGCTTCATGGATTGTTGAATTATTAACGAAAGATTCTTCAGCTTTACGATTTGCAGCTTTACCTACACGATTAGTTGAATCTCCATTTTCGTACATTACAATCTCATCATGATAATATTTATCAAATACTTCTAGTATTTTATTATCTTGAATACCTTTAATGATTGCTTCTAAACTTAATTTATTATTTAATGACATTTTGGTTTATTTGTTTTTTTTATTATTTATTATAGAAAAAAGTTTTTTTGTTTTTTATTTGATGTTATTTTAGTGAATGATTAAATTTTTTATTTTTCTACATTTTATAGTTTTTTTTTGTTGTTTTAAAAAATGGTGATGATTCTCAACTGTTCTTGTGCTATGTTTTTTTCATTTGTTCAAAAAAAAAAAGTTTTTCTATTTTTTCTTTTTTTTTTTCCGAAAACACCAGAATAAAAAAATAATAAAATTTTTTTTTTTGATTGTTCACTGAAATTTAAGTAATCAAGATGTTATTCCCTTTTTTTAGTTTTATCAATATTAATCCAATATAATTATTAAAAAATAAACACAAAATGGTAAATAAAATTAAAAACAAAAATCATCTATTTTCTTCTTTTTAAAAATAATTCACTGACACCAATTTAAATAATTTTTATATCTTAAGGTTTGGGTGTAATTGATTTATTTTAGCCCAAAAGGCCTTTTAATTTTTTTTTATATTTACCTTTTTGATTTTTAATAATTTAAAAATTAAAAATTATAAATTTTGTTTACCCTTTAGAACTATTGAGAATTCTTAACCTTGAATAGGCTAAGGTCAATAGGTTGCACTTTTATGGACCTTAAAAAAATTTGGGTTTCGGTTAGAATAAATTCTTTACTCTTTTATAATAATTTTCGAAGATAAAAATTCCTCTTAATTTAGAATTAAAAAAATAAAAATAAAAATAAAAAATTTATAAAAAGAAATAATAAATTAAAATATGTATTTTTTGTTGTGTTAGATTAATTTTTATTATACAATTATTTTAAAAGTTTATTTAATAGAATTCTTCTTTGATAATTAAATCATTTGACCATTGTTGAACAGCCCATTGATTCTTTTTAATACGATGTTCGCCATATGTGAAGTCCATATACATTTCATATGCTGTATTGTTGCCATCTACAAGTAATTTTAATACTTTAGCTTCATGAATGGTTGCATTTTTAACGAAAGATTCTTCAGCTTTACGATTTGCAGCTTTACCTACACGATTAGTTGAGTCACCTTTTTCATACATAATAATATCTTCATGATAATACTTATCGAATACTTCTAATATTTTATTATCTTGAATACCTTTAATGATTGATTCTAAATTTGATTTAATACTATTCGATGGTTCTGATGTTGATGGTGTTTTAATTTCTACGAATTCTTCTTTGATAATTAATCCATTTGACCATTGTTGGAATGCCCATTGACTTTTTTTAATACGATATTCACCATATGTGAAATCCATAAACATTTCATATGCTGTGTTGTCGCCATCGATGATTGTTTTTAATACTTTTGCTTCATGAATGGTTGAATTGTTAACAAAAGATTCTTCAGCTTTACGATTTGCAGCTTTACCTACACGATTAGTTGAATCACCATTTTCGTACATTACAATTTCATCATGATAATATTTATCAAATACTTCTAATATTTTATTGGTTTGAATACCTTTGATAATTGCTTCTAAACTTAATTTATTATTTGATGACATTTTGATTTATTTGATTTTTTATTATTTATAGAAAAAAAGTTTTTTTGTTTTTAATTTTATTTGTTGATATTTTTTAGTGAATGATTAAAATTTTTTATTTTTCTACATTTTATAGTTTTTTTTTGTTATTTTAAAGAATTGCAATGATTCTCAACTATTCTTGTGTTATTTTTGTTTTATTTTAAAAAAAAAAATTAAATTTTTTATTTCGAACAAACACCAGAATAAAAATAATTTTTTAATTTTTTTTTGGGATTGTTCACTGAAATTTCTGTAAAAAAAAACACAATAAAATAATTTCATTTATTTGTTTATTAAAATTAATGTTAAAACCTTAAAAACTATATTTAACAATGGAACATAAATGATCAATAATAAAAACTTTTTATTGATTACACTTTATATAAAAATTATTTGGCATTAGTTTCTTCTTTAAAATTATTATTATTGGTGTGTTTATAAAGTATTTAACTCCTTTTGTCTAATAATTTTTTAACCATTGGGTTTGACCTTTTAATTTTTTTTATTATTATTCTTATTTTTTTTATTTTTTTTTTTAAAGAGATTTTATACTCACTTTAATTTGCATAGGCCAATAAACTGTACTTTAAAGACTTTAAAAAATCAGTTTTAGCCAAAAATATATTAATTACAACTTTAATATTGATATAAATATAGAAAATAAATGAAAAAAAATATATAAAAAATCCCCTTTATTTTGAGCATAAAAAAAAAAAATAAAAAATAAAAATAGAATTAAAAGTTTATAAAAGAAATAAAATAAAAATAAATAAAAAAATTAAAACTTTGTTGTTGGTTAGATTAATTTTTATTATACAATTATTTTAAAAGTTTATTTAATAGAATTCTTCTTTGATAATTAAATCATTTGACCATTGTTGAACAGCCCATTGATTCTTTTTAATACGATGTTCGCCATATGTGAAATCCATATACATTTCATATGCTGTGTTGTTGCCATCTACAAGTAATTTTAATACTTTAGCTTCATGAATGGTTGCATTTTTAACGAAAGATTCTTCAGCTTTACGATTTGCAGCTTTACCTACACGATTAGTTGAGTCACCTTTTTCATACATAATAATATCTTCATGATAATACTTATCGAATACTTCTAATATTTTATTATCTTGAATACCTTTAATGATTGATTCTAAATTTGATTTAATATTATTCGATGGTTCTGATGTTGATGGTGTTTTAATTTCCACAAATTCTTCTTTGATAATTAATCCATTTGACCATTGTTGGAATGCCCATTGATTCTTTTTAATACGATGTTCACCATATGTGAAGTCCATAAACATTTCATATGCTGTTTTATCGCCATCGATAATTGTTTTTAATACTTTTGCTTCATGGATTGTTGAATTATTAACGAAAGATTCTTCAGCTTTACGATTTGCAGCTTTACCTACACGATTAGTTGAATCTCCATTTTCATACATTACAATCTCATCATGATAATATTTATCAAATACTTCTAGTATTTTATTATCTTGAATACCTTTAATGATTGCTTCTAAACTTAATTTATTATTTAATGACATTTTGATTTATTTGTTTTTTTTATTATTTATTATAGAAAAAAGTTTTTTGTTTTTTATTTGATGTTATTTTAGTGAATGATTAAATTTTTTATTTTTCTACATTTTATAGTTTTTTTTTGTTGTTTTAAAAATTGTGATGATTCTCAACTATTCTTGTGCTATGTTTGTTTCATTTGTTCAAAAAAAAAAAAGTTTTTTTTTTCTTTTTTTTTCGAAAACACCAGAATAAAAAATTAATAAAATTTTTTTTTTGATTGTTCACTGAAATTTAAGTAATCAAAGAAATCAAGAGGATATTCCCTTTTTTTAGTTTTATTAATATTAATCCAATATATAATTATTAAAAAACAAACACAAAATGGTAAATAAAATTAAAAAACAAAAATCATCTATTTTCTTCTTTTTAAAAATAATTCACTGACACCAATTTAAATAATTTTTATATCTTAAGGTTTGGGTGTAATTGATTTATTTTATCCCAAACCATTTAATTTTTTTTATATTTTACCTTTTTGATTTTTAATAATTTAAAAATTATATTATAAATTTTGTTTACCCTTTTGAACTATTGAGAATTCTTAACCTTCTTGAATAGGCTAAGGTCAATAGGTTGCACTTTTATGGACCTTAAAAAAATTTGGGTTTCGGTTAGAATAAATTCTTTACTCTTTTATAATAATTTTAATATTGATTTCAAAATTGGTAGAAAACGAAGATAAAAATTCCTCTTTATTTAGAATTAAAAAAAATAAAATAAAAATAAAAAATTTATAAAAAGAAATAATAAATTAAAATATTTATTGTTGTGTTAGATTAATTTTTATTATACAATTATTTTAAAAGTTTATTTAATAGAATTCTTCTTTGATAATTAAATCATTTGACCATTGTTGAACAGCCCATTGATTCTTTTTAATACGATGTTCGCCATATGTGAAATCCATATACATTTCATATGCTGTGTTGTTGCCATCTACAAGTAATTTTAATACTTTAGCTTCGTGAATGGTTGCATTTTTAACGAAAGATTCTTCAGCTTTACGATTTGCAGCCTTACCTACACGATTAGTTGAGTCACCTTTTTCATAGATAATAATATCTTCATGATAATATTTGTCGAATACTTCCAATATTTTATTATCTTGAATACCTTTAATGATTGATTCTAAATTTGATTTAATATTATTTGATGGTTCTGATGTTGATGGTGTTTTAATTTCGATGAATTCTTCTTTGATAATTAATCCATTTGACCATTGTTGGAATGCCCATTGATTCTTTTTAATACGATGTTCACCATATGTGAAGTCCATAAACATTTCATATGCTGTGTTGTCGCCATCGATTATTGTTTTTAATACTTTTGCTTCATGGATTGTTGAATTGTTAACAAAAGATTCTTCAGCTTTACGATTTGCAGCTTTACCTACACGATTAGTTGAATCTCCATTTTCATACATTATAATTTCATCATGATAATATTTATCAAATACTTCTAATATTTTATTGGTTTGAATACCTTTAATGATTGCTTCTAAATTTAATTTGTTTGGTGACATTTTGATTTATTGATTTTTTATTATTTTTTATAAAAAAAGTTTATATTTGTTGATATTTTTTTAGTGAATGATTAAATTTTTTATTTTTCTACATTTTATAGTTTTTTTTTGTTGTTTTAAAGAATTGAGGCGATTCTCAACTGTTCTTGTGCTATATTTGTATTTATTATTTTTAAAAAAAAAAAATTTTATTTTTTTTTTTCGCAAACACCAGAACAAAAATCTATTTTTTTAATTTTTTGCAGGATTGTTCACTGAAATTTCATTGAATAATGAAATCATATAACTTTTTTGTTTTTTTTTAATATTAATCTTAAAAATCATATAAAAAATTATTTATAATAAACACAAAATAAATACTTAGGCTATATAAATTCAAAAAATTAATATGATAATATTTTTTTAATTAGATTTATGTGGTTACAAAAAACCTTAAAAGGGTTTGGGTTATATATTTTTTTATTTTTTCTTTTGTTTTTTTTTAAATAAATATTGTTGCCTGTTAGCACTACTATCCTCCTAAAATGGGATAAGGCAATAGATAAAAAATCCCTTTGTTTAAAATAAAAAAGAAACAAAAAAAAAAACAAAAGAAATAAAAAATTAAATAAAAGATATAAAAATAAATATATAAATTAAAAGTATGTATTGTTGCTGTGTAAGATTGATTTTTATTGTACAATTATTTTTTAAAAGTTTATTTAATAGAATTCTTCTTTGATGACTAAATCATTTGACCATTGTTGAACAGCCCATTGATTCTTTTTAATACGATGTTCGCCATATGTGAAGTCCATATACATTTCATATGCTGTATTGTTGCCATCTACAAGTAATTTTAATACTTTAGCTTCATGAATGGTGGCATTTTTAACGAAAGATTCTTCAGCTTTACGGTTTGCAGATTTACCTACACGATTAGTTGAGTCACCTTTTTCATACATAATAATATCTTCATGATAATATTTGTCGAATACTTCCAATATTTTATTATCTTGAATACCTTTAATGATTGATTCTAAATTTGATTTAATATTATTCGATGGTTCTGATGTTGATGGTGTTTTAATTTCCACAAATTCTTCTTTGATAATTAAACCATTTGACCATTGTTGGAATGCCCATTGACTTTTTTTAATACGATGTTCGCCATATGTGAAATCCATAAACATTTCATATGCTGTGTTGTCGCCATCGATTATTGTTTTTAATACTTTTGCTTCATGAATGGTTGAATTGTTAACAAAAGATTCTTCAGCTTTATGATTTGCAGCTTTACCTACACGATTAGTTGAATCTCCATTTTCGTACATTACAATTTCATCATGATAATATTTATCGAATACTTCTAATATTTTATTGGTTTGAATACCTTTGATAATTGCTTCTAAATTTGATTTATTATTTGATGACATTTTATTTTTTTAAAATTGAAAAAAGTTTATTTCTATTTATTTTTTTTAGTTTTATTTATTTGTTTATTTTAATGAATGAATATTTTTTTTTTTTTTCTACATTTTATAGTTTTTTTTTGTTTGTTGTTTTGTTCCGAAGAAATTGCAATAATTCTCAATTATTCTGGGTATATTTATTGTTTGTAACTTTAAAAAACACCAGAATAAAAAAGTATTTATAAAAAAAATTTATGGGATAAA
>JH723107.1:1576-4076 GCA_000277465.1 Dictyostelium intermedium | reverse complement strand
ATTAAAGTGGAAGAAAGGTTGTCAAGATGCTACAACTTTATTACAAGAGAAATTAGTTGAAACATTGGCTCAATCTGCATCTTGTAATAGTGGTAGTGTAAGTGGTGGTGGTATTAGTGGTTACTATGGTTATGGTAATGATGATACCAATTATCATGGTGACAATGAAGATGAAAATAAAGATTATGGTGAATTCTCTGAACATGAAATCCAAGAATATAAAGAACAAATGAAATTGGCCAGAGAGCCAATATCAGCCACCAAACTTTACATTTTAAAACAGTTTGGTGTTGATCCGAAATTTGTAAATTTAGATGAAGAAAATGATTGTTTTTTAAAAGAAGGTGAATTATTAAAACCATCATCAAAAACAACAACAACAACAACTAAAACATTAAATAAAAAGTAAAAAAAAAAAAGAGTATATTTATATATTCATGAATATATAATTTATATTTTCTGATTTGTTTATTAATATTACTACTATTACTACTATTATTTACATGATTGTTTATTGGTTTTTTTTTTTTCGCTTATTTTAATTATATCTGTATATTTCTCTATTTTTTTTCTTTTTTTTAAGCTGGTGCCGGTGTTTCAGTTGGTTTAACGACATCAATAACTTTATCTACAAAACCAGCATGAATTACTGCAATAATAACTGAAATAATACCACCTAAAATTAAACAAGCCACAATTGATGATATAATAAATGATTTAACAAATTTTTCACTTTTTCCTGCATCTAATTCACCATATCTATTGTGTGAAATTTTTTATTTTTTATACATTAATAAACTTTTCTTAGTTTTTTTTTTTTTTTTTTTTTTTTTTTTATTCTCTTTAAAACAAACCTTGAATCATATTTATTCATTAAATTTGATACTTTATTTCCCATCTTTTAGTTTTATTGTTTGTATATATATATTAATAATTTTATTTGAATGTGGTTGGTTTTGAAAAAAAAAAAATAAAAAATAAAAAAAAAAAAAATAAAAACAAACAAATTATTTGAAAAAAAAATTTTAATTTTAAAAAAATAAATTAAAATTTTGTTTTTTTCCGATTAGTTTCACTGGTTTACCAGCTTACTGGTTGTATATATAAAAAAAATTTAATTTTTCATACACCCACACTTTCATATTATTAGTTTTATTTCTAAAAATAATTAAATAATAAAAACCTAGAAAAAAAAANNNNAAATAGTGGTTTATATATTATTATCTTTATTATTATTTTTTAAAATTTGTATACCATTTTGGTATTATTAAATTAAAATTATCAAAATGATTTAAAATGATTCTACATCTATCTTTCATTGATTCAATTTGAGGATCATCAATAGATTCAGCCCAAACTATTCCACCTAAACAAGAGGAAGCAACAAATGTTGTAAAAGAATACCAAAAATCTAATGGTGGTGATTGATTATTAAAATAACCATCAATTTGACCAACACAAAATGGAATACTTAATTCAACATTAAAAAATTGAATTTTTTGAAATTCATGCCAACCATAACCAAATTGACTTCTATTAAAATCAATTATACCTAATTTACAACTATTATTATCACCATCACCATCATCATCATCATCACCATCTTTTATTAATATCATATTACCAAAATGAAAATCATTATGTTTTAAAACTAATTTTGAATTTTGTAAATTTTCATTAATTTTTACGACTTTTTCTAAATTTAATCTACAAAAATCAATTATACATTGATCATTTTCAAATCTAAATTTACGATTAATATCTTTTTCAAATTTTGAAATTATTTCTAATCTTCTTTCTAGTCTATCACCGTTAATAATTATTGGTGTACTAGTGGTAGTAGTAGTAGTAGTAGTAATATTTGTAGTGGTATCAATGATTGATGATAATGGTATTGAATGAAACTTTTTTAATAATTTACCAGCATTTAAACCTAATTGATATTGATTTTCAATGGATTCATTAAAGATTGAATCATTAAAATCTTGACCTTCAATCCATGTTAAAAGCATCCATACACTCTTTTCTTGATTACATAATCCCATATCAATTGATTTTGACATTGTTACATTTAATTTCTCATCATCATCATCATCATTTAATAATACACTATTAAATACTTTGATTCTTTCAAATTCGACAGTTTTCTCTTTAAATAATTTTGAATCTGATAATCTAAGTAGTTGATATCTTGATTTATGTTTTTTTTTCTGATTTTCATATTGACTTTGTTGTTGTTGTTCAACATTTTCTTTTAACTCAACTTTAAATTTTAAATCATCTGAAAAACCTTTTTTAATTGGTGTTATAGTTTTCCATAAATTAAAATAAGGAATTTCTTTTAATAACTCTTTATATTCATTCATTTTATAAATAATTAACTAATTTGAGGAATAAAAAAAAAAAAAGTTTTAAAAACGGAATTGTTTAATTAGAGGAAAAAAAAAGAAAAAAAAAATTAAAAAAATTAAAAAAAATTGATCGTTTGCAAAGATTATTA
>JH723105.1:3851-14012 GCA_000277465.1 Dictyostelium intermedium | reverse complement strand
ATTATTATTATTATTATTATTATTAATATTATTATTATTATTATTATTTTAAAATTTTATTTTAATACTTTTCTAATTTTCACACTTTTGTTCATTTAAATTAAAAAAGAAAATAATAAAGTACGATAATAATTTTAAGGGTTTTACTTTTTATATTAAAAAGGAAAAAAAGAGTAGCTTTTTATTGGTTTTAGTTTATATATTTATATTTTTAATAGCGATGTTGATTTGGACTTTTAAATTGAATAATTGTTTAACGATCAGATAAAATTACCCTATTAAAAAAAAAAAAAAAAAAAAATTAAGTCTTTTATTGTTGAAAATTTTTTTATTATTATTTTTTTAATAATTACCAGAATGCATGAATAATACCAGGAACTACACCGAGAATAAATAATAAAACATTAATAACGAAAGAACTACCACAGCCTCTTTCAATGAGTACTGCTAATGGTGAGAAAAAGAATGCTAAAATTAAAAGTAGAATGGTTCCTAATGCATGTCCCATTTTTGTTTTATAGTTTTTTATATTAAATATTAAAGTCAATGTTAATTAAAAATAATTTTATAAATAATGAATAAATATTTTTTTCTATTTTATTTAAATAAATTATTTTTTTTTTTTTGTTTTTTATATTTATTAAAACAAATAATTAATTAAATTTTTTTTTTTTTTTTTCTTTTCTTATTTAAAATCTATGGTGATGCAATGATATAATAAATGTTTAGAATGTATTTTTTTTATTCTACCATTTAATCTTTAATTGTTAAAGACAAATTTGTCAATATGATGCAATATCACTATAATTATTGATATGAATTTATTTTAAAAAAAAAAAATAAAAAAAAATAATTAAATAAAATCTATTGTTGAAAAAATAAAAAATTATTATTATTTTTCATATTATTAAATTGGTTACTTTAAACAGAGCTTAGGTGTTAAACGAACTAATTGTAATTAATTTTTATTTTTCTAAGATTTTTTTTTTTATTATTTGAAAAAAATATTATTATTATAATAATGAACAACATTGCCTTTAATAAGCAAACTAAATGAAAGAGGAAAAAAAATAATAAATTTGAAAATAGAAAAAGATTCTACTTTAAAATGTTTTTTTTTTTATTTAATTTTTTATTTAATTTTTTTAAAAAATTATATATAGGGTATATAAATAATTTTTTTTAAAAAATTATATATAGGGTATATAAATATTTTTTTTTCAAGATTATTTTCTGGTTAACAAAGATGCTAAAAATGGTGATAAAGATTTCCAAAGCTTTTTAGCTACTATTGGCCAACCAATTAAAAAGAAGATCAAAGCTAAAATATTAACCCATAGGATTGAACGAGATTGAGCGGTACCAATTGAATTTAATTTTCTTTCCAATTCACCAATCTTTTCAATCCATTCCTTTTGTTTCTCTCTTGTTTTTATTTCATCCTCTTGAATATTCTTTACACACTCTTCAAGTTTTGATAAATATGTATTATCCACCATAGTTGTATTACCATTTGTATTACTGATACTACTATTTAATGGTGGTGGTGGTGAAGCTCTTTGATTTGAAGAGGTAGTTGTAATGATTGTTGTATTTGTTTTTTGAATTTGATTGAAAGCATCCTCTAAACCGAATAAACGATTATGATTAACTTCAATTATACTCTTCAAATGAGAGATATCATTATTTATATTGATCATAAAGTTTTTAATATCTTTCTTTGAACGAGCATTTGCTAAACGTTCATTATTATTATTACTATTATTTGTAATTTGCCAAATATCATTACTATCATAAAATTTATCGTCACTTGTTGATTGACTATTATAATCAAAGTCATCTTCATCATCATCCTCTTCCTCCTCCTCATCGTCATCATTTTTATCGCTTTCATTATCATTGTTATCTAAATCATCATCAGAATTAAAATCCAAATGTGATGGTGCTTTTCTTGATATGTCAGATAGTTCTGAATCGCTAAAATCTTCATCACCATTATTATTATTATTTAAACTATTTATATGTTGTACACTATTACTATCATTATATTTTTGTTGTTGTTGTTGTTTATTTGATTTTTGATTTTCATCAACCATTACTTCATCTTCATCATCTATATAATTTATTATATTTTTATTTGATTTAACTTTATTATTGTTTGTGGTAGTAGTGGTATTTTGATTATTATTATTATTGTTTTTAACAGGAGTTGGAGTGATTCTTTTTAATTGTTCATTCTTTTCATATTCCTCGACTTGTTGTCTTACTAAAGTTAGCCATTGTTTGAAGGAGTCTTCAGTAGTATCATGTACCCAATTCTCCAAAACACCCTTAAACATTGAACCATTGTAATTGTTTTTAACAACGATTACAACTTTACATCCCAATGGATTACTAATTGGTGATACTGTCCATTCTGAAACTGATGAAAAACTTTTACCAATTGATGATCCATCGAAAAATGTTTCCGATGAAACATATAATGAACTAAAATAATTTATTTTAAGGAAGAAAAAAAAAAAAAAAAAAGTAAAGGATTATATAATAAAAAATAAAATGAGAAATAAAAAAAGAATGAATGAATGAATGAATGAATGAAAGAAAAAAAGAAAGAAAAAGACATACCCATTATCGATATATTTATAATGTTGTACTTCTTTTACTTTTGCTTTATCGCCGACTAATCTATTGATAACAGGATTATTTGAAATGAAAGAACAAAATGAAACCTCTCTTGTATACCTATTATCAGAGGTTGGTGTCCATGGCTTCACTTCTATTTGATTATCACCTCTCGATGAATGATACTTTTGTTTAAAATTTGCATTTTCAAAGAAAAATGTAAAAAAAGTTTCTACTGATATTCTAAATTCTTCCTCTAAATTTAAAATCTTCATTGTGTTTTATTTTTTTATTTTTTTTATTTAATAATATCTTATAAATAGAATGAATCGTTTCTAAGAAAATATTGTTAAATAAAAAAAAAAAAAAAAAAAAAATGATGGAAAAGTACTTCTTGTGTTGTCTTTTTTAAAAAAAAATAATAAAAAATTTTAGCGTTTGTTTTTTTTTCAAAAAAAAAATAAAAAATAAAAAATAAAAAAAATAAAAATAAAAAAATAAAAATAAAAAAAAATAAAAAAAAAAAAATAAAATTTTTAAAAGAATTTGTGGGTTGAAAAACAATTACATCTTTTTTTCGTAATCATTTCATCATGACTAATAATAATAATAATAATAATAATAATAATAATAATAATAATAATAATAATAATAATAATAATAATAATAATAATAATAATAATAATAATAATAATAATAATAATATCATTGATAAAAATGAATATCTAAATAATCCAATGAATGTTGTTGATAAATTGTTTGAATTGAATCAAGAAAATTTAAATAATGGAACTATTTATAAAAATTTTGAAAATGAAATTTCAGATGATCAAATTTATAAATCAATACCCCTAGTTTCAACGATTAACCAATGCGATTTAAATAATGGTAAATTAGTTAAAATTAGATGTATGATTCAAGATATTTTTGATACTCAATTTTGTCCATCTTTTAATAAAATTAGAAATACTAAAACAAATAAAATGGTATGCATTCTATTGAAAAAATATTAATACTACTCACTCACACACACTCCCCCTCTTTTCCCTTGTTTCTTCATATCTCCCATCTTTCTTTATCCCCTCTCTATTCTTTAAAACCTATAAAATATATACTAACACATAAATAAACATAGAGATTAGAAGCTTCAAAATATAAGGATAGAGTTTATTTAAGTGAAGATGAAGAATTAGTTTTCGATTCATTTGATTCCTCAGCATTTGATAAAATAACATTGTATTGTATCCCAATACCTTGTGAAAATAAATGGATTGATAATAATAATAGTAATAATAATAATAACAATAAAAATTATAATAACGAAACAACACTATCATCAAATAAAAAGAAAAGAAATATAGACGATGCTGACATGAAAAATGAAAACGATGATGATATTAAAAAATCAAAAGATGCAACAACAACAACTACTACTACTACTACCACAACAACTACTATAAATAATGGAACAACAGCAGCAGTAACAACAAATAATAAAATTGATATTAATAAAATATTTAACTATCCAATTCCAATTGATCCAAATGATGAAATCAATATAAAAACACCATTCATTGTAAATATTTATGATGATGATGTAGTATTGGATGAAAATGGAAAACCAGTGACATTAAAAATTAATGAAATCATTGAATTTGTTGGTGTTGTGGCAAAATTTGATCCAACTTTACAACATCAATCACTATCATCCTCAAATGAAGTCAAAGATGAAACACCAATCATTACCTTAATGTCAATGTTGGATGTTGATGAAATTTCAACTATCCCCGATACATTAATACCACAATTTCATGCTATCACCTATAGATATTTAGATACATATCAATTTAACCATTTAAATCCATTCTCAACCAAGACTTCTCCTCTCCCTTCAACCAATAATAATAACAATAGTAATAATAATAATAATAATACAATTAGAGAGGAATTAATTAAATTTATAAATATATTTATAGTTGATGAAGTATTATCAGAATATTTATTATTTCATTTGATATCAAAGGTTTACTCATTTACATCAGGATTATGTATTGGTAATTTTTCAATGAATATATCAATACCAAATGATAAAGAATTTCAAAGATTACCAGAATTAATTGAATTATTGTATGAGATATTGTTAGCACGTTCCTATAGATTCTCGATGACATTGGATAATTTAAATGATATGGATGTTGTACCCTATAAAGATTATGATCGTAATAGAATCGTATCGGGTTTATTACAATTACCAAAAGGTACCAATTTAATATTGGATGAAACTAAATTAACCGAGGGTAAAGTTGAACCACAAGGTATCAAAGTATTGAATGCTCTAAACACTCTATCAATTCAACAAAAGGTTGAATATGATTTCAAATATCATCCAATTGAAATTCAAACTGATCTACCAATAATTTCAATCTCATTTGGTAAATCATTAATTAAAGGTACAACCCAAATCTCTATTGATAAATCAATTAAATTACCAACTCTAAATGAAGTTAATCAACAATTAAAACAACATTATAATGATAACGATAAATTAAATCAATTTAGAAATTATATAAATCATTGTAAAAACTTATCTTTTAAAATTTCTTCTTCTTCCTCTTCCTCTACATCCAATTGTGAATCAGATGACGCAACTCGTTTTATTCAAGAAGATTTTGTAAAATCGAGACAATTAGATTCAACAATGACAACAGATGTTTTTCATTATTGGTTAACATTATCAAGATTGGTGGCTTTATCATATCAAGATCAATATATTAAAATTGATAAATGGAATATGATGAAATCACTTGAAGAGAAAAGAAAATCAAGAAATTAAAGTTTTTTTTTTTTTAATATTACTTTTAAAAATAAAATAAAAACATTACAAATGTTATTATTTATTAATATTTTTATTATATTTTTTTATTTTATTTTATTGATCGTTTTTTTTCTTTTATTAAAAAAAAAAATTTTACTACCAAATTAAACAGAAGTTATGGCGGTATTTGAATTATCTAATTCAACATCCTGTTCGCTTTGTAATTCATCTTGTTGAGATTCATCTTGATCATCGTTATTATCATCATCTTCTTCATAGTACTCTTCATCTGATTCACCAAATCTGATAGTACCATCTTCTTCGGCAATGAAACCCATTGATAATTTTTTGGTAACTTTTAATTTTGGTTCTACTGGTGGTAAAGTATAATATTGTTTTGGTTTCTCTGGTTCTTTTTCTTCAACAATTGGTTCTTTTTCTTTTTCCTCTTGTTTTAATTTTTCTTCTTTTTGTTTTTCTTCTTTTTCTTCTTTCTCCTCTTGTTGTTTTTCTTCTTTTTCATCGGTAATCTCTTGTTTAACAGTTGGAATTGTGGTTGATTCTTCATTCTTTTCTTTTTTAGATGATGACGATTGATCATCAGATTGTGATTCTTTAAGTTTTTGTTGTTTAGAGATTGAAAGAGAAGTTGAAGTATGATTCATAATATTTGAAGGATTTAGAGAAATATTCTCCAAAGAAGAATAAATGGATGGAAGTGTTAATTTATCGAAACCCAATGGTGTTGATGGACTTGATGGTGCTTTATCAAACATTCTAAATGTTTTTGATGGTGTGGATGGTTGATGAAAAAATGCTGAGATTGGTGATGGTTCTGACATATTTGAGGAGGTATTATTTACAGTATTGTCATTATCAGCACTGTTGTTGTTATTATTATTATTATTGCTGCTGTTGGCGGTGGTATTATTTACATTCTTGTTAAATCTTAAAACAACTTTACCAGATGAAATTGTAATTTGTGGTGAATCTGGTGGTTGATGTAATGAATCATTACCTAATTCAGTACCCATTGGTGATGGGAATGGTAACATTGGTGAATGGTATAATTTAAGATCTTGAATTGGACTAGCTGGGAAATGATTGGATGGAAATAATACATTACTGCTACTAGCAACAGCTGGTATTGCGCTAGAGTTTGAAGTAGAGTTTGTTGTGGTGGTAGTGGTGGTAGTGGTAGTAGTAGTAGTGGTAGTGGTAGTTGGTGGTGTATGTGGTGTTTGGGTTGATGAAGTAGTAGTATTACCAGAAAGTTGTGAAGGAGTATGTGGCACAAAATCAACTTGAGCTGGACTATCAGCTTCATGGAAAACTTGTTTTGGTGTAGTTGAGAAATAAAGTGGTGGAGTACCATGTTGATGGATATTCATTAATGGATGATTATGAATTGATGAAAATGATGCTGGTGATGCAACACTATGGCTATTGTTTTTATTACTGTTGTTATTGTTAGCGTTGTTTTTCACGTCATCATCTTCATCATCATCATCTTCACTATTACCATTATCAGCGATTTGATTGGTATGGTAGTTTGGATAATTATTATGAGAATCGGCAACTTCATATTCAACATGGATTTCATCACTATTGGTATTACTATCACCGGCATTATCGTTATTATTTTCATCATCTTCATCATCACAACCCATTGATTGGTCACCATTGTTATTTTCATGTTGAAATTGTGAAAAGGGTAAATTTGGTGATTTGAAGGTTGTTTTTGGGCTTTGTGGAACTTTACTATTTGCCAAAATTACTGGTGATGTTGTTAATTTCTTTTTATTATTTGTTTTTACATTATTATCTTCTTGTTGATTTTGTTGTTGTTGTGGTTGTTGTTGTTGTGGTTGTGGTTGTGGTTGTGGTAGTTGTTGTTGTTGTGGTTGATAT
Source organism: Dictyostelium intermedium (assembly GCA_000277465.1). Lineage (NCBI taxonomy): Eukaryota > Evosea > Eumycetozoa > Dictyosteliales > Dictyosteliaceae > Dictyostelium > Dictyostelium intermedium. The sequence continues at coordinate 6,664 of JH723105.1, read as the reverse complement.
TTAACTTCAACATTATTATTATTATTATTCATACTGTTGTTATTGTTATTAATATTGTTATTATTGTTATTATTAATGTTGTTATTACTATTCTCAAAATTATTATTATTTAATTGAATATCATCAGGTTGATCGGATTTCTTTGAATTTCTTTTCTTTTTTACATAACCATCTTCAAACTTGTGGATATTTCTTTTGTGTTCATTAAGATCGGATAATTGAACGAAACGGCTATCACAATCAGCATAATCACAATGGAATGGTTTCTCGCCGGTATGTTTATAACGGATATGATGAATTAAATTATATGCACTTTTTAGTGGTTTATCAGCACGGTTGCATCCAACCCACTCACAGTAGGATTCACTCTTTTTTCCTCTTTGTTTCTTAACATGATCGGCAATGTGTTCACCCAAGTCCGATAGTTTTTCAAAGATTGCTCCTAAATTGCAATCACTCCATTTACACTCAAATGGTCCTGGTGGATCTGATGATTTTCTTTTACGTGGTTTTCTATTTACATTTGTTGGTTGTTGTTGTTGTATTTGTAGTTGTTGTTGTTGTTGTTGTGGTGGTGGTAGTTGTTGTAAATCAGTATTATTTTGTTGTTTTACTGGTGATAATGGTGCGTTTGTGATTGTTGTTGTGGTAGTGGTGGTAGTTGTCACTGGTTTATTTGATGGCTTAGAACTATCTTCATTCTTTTTACTTTTACTAGTTCTCTTGACTGGTTTCTCTGGCACTGCTTGTGACGAGGAAAGTGGTGGTAATTGTTGTTGTTGTTGTTGTTGTTGTGATGATTGGTCACCAAAAATATTTGATGGAGATGGTGATGAATCGACATCACTACTACTCATATATTCTTGGTCGACATATTGTGATTGTTGTTGCTGTTGTTGTTGTTGTTGTTGTGACATATTGTGCATATGTTGTTGGTGATTATGGTTATGGTTGTGTTGATCATTATACAATTTTTGTTTCTTATAGAGTCTATCTTCACCACCTACTAAAGAAGTAGTATTATTAGAGGAAATTACAGATGATTTTGATTTTTGAGATGTTGAATCCCAATATTGATCAAAATCATCACTAAAGAAACTATTTGGAGTACCATTATTATTAACATTACTATCATTATTATTAACTTTATTCATCATATTTGGATTCGATGTCATCTCTTTAAATAAATGAGAATATATCGATTCATCAACAGATTTTATAAAACTATTATTATTATTATTGTTATTATTATTATTATTATTATTATTATTATTATTATTATTATTATTATTATTATTATTATTATTATTATTATTGGTGTTATTATTGTTATTATTATGGTTATTATTATGGTTATTATTGTTGTTGTTATTGTTATTATAGCCCATTGGTGTTTGTGTTTTAATTGGTACATTTATTTTCTTTCTTCTGGAGAGAGTTCTATTATTACTAACTAAAGGGTAGGAGCAAAAAGGAATAAAAGCGACAAAGAGAGACACAAAAAGGATGGCACAATAGAGGGAAAGCAGGTTTATTTGTTTTTTTTTTTTTTTTAAAAAAAAAAAAAAAATAAATAAATAAAGGGTTAGAAATTTTTAAGAATATATATATATAATTAATTATTAATAACTTACTTGGATCATATGGATCTAAAAGATGATTAAATTTAATATGACTAGTTAAACTTTGGAAATCTTTTAAAACAACACCGCAGTAATCCCAGTCGCAAGTTGTAAAGGTACTACTTGTACCATTACTATTTCTAATATTAATAGTTGGTTTATCTTTGAAATGGTCATTTCTAAAATGAATCCAAAATTCAGAGATAGCATAGAAACTACATTCACAACCATTCCATTTACAAACAATAGGTTGATGAGATTGTGCTTCATCATTAGTATTGTTATTATTATTATTATTATTTAAACTACTATGTGTATGACTACCGTTATTATTATTATTATTATTTAAATTATGAATACTTAAATTATTATTGTTATTATTATTTAAATTATGAATACTTGATAATATGTGTTGATTATTATGCGTATTATGATTATGACTGTGATTATGATTATAACTATTTATTAAATGTTGAATATTTTGTAAATTCATATGATTATGTGGTGTAGTTTGTGGTAAATGAATATGATGTAATTGTTGATTTAAATTTAAGCCATTTAAAGTGGAAGTGTTACCGAGTAGTGAAGACAAAGAAGTATTCAAGTATGATTGTTGTGGCAAACTACTTTGTAAAGCGTACAAGAAATCTGGTTGTAATGTGATACCATTTGGGTCTTGGTCAAATCCAAATAAAAAATTTGGATTAGTAAATGCCGATCCGCTACTACTAGTTGTGGATGGTGCACTACTAACTGGTGTACTATTATTATTGTTGGTATTGGTATTATTGTTGCTATTATTACTACTACTATTATTATTATTATTATCGACTACGTTGTGTGAAATAATACCACCCAATGTATCGATTATGTGATTAGAATAATGTGGAGATGGTATTGTTGCTGAATTTATTTGTTGTTGTAATGATTGTTGTTGTTGTGGTTGTACTGATTGTAATGGTTGTGGTTGTGGTTGTGGTTGTTGTAATGATTGTTGTTGTTGTTGTTGTTGTTTTGTATTTGATAATGCCATTAATAATTGGTCAAGACCAACACCAATGGCACCAGCAATTTTATTTAAAGAATTTATAGATGATGATGATAAGCTAAGACTATTTACATTGTTGATTGAGCTAGTAGTCATATTTGTATTATTACTACTATCAAAGTTTGAATTATTTATAGGTGAAT
>JH723092.1:4432-15577 GCA_000277465.1 Dictyostelium intermedium | reverse complement strand
TTTTAATAATTTTAAAAATATAATGAATGATTACATAAAATCATCATCATCAGTTGGATTATATTTATTTGATTTCATATTGTCAGGTTTCATGATTGATGTATATTTTTTAATTTCTTCCATTTTTTGTTTTTCTTCATATGCTTTCTTTTCTGCTCTTCTCTATAATGAGAGAGAAAAAGAATAATAATAAAGATAATGAAAGTTAGTTAAGATTTTTTGGAAAGGAAAATAAAGGAAAATAAAAATAAATACTTTTTCTTCTTGTTCTTTTCTTTTTTCATGTCTTTCAGATTTATCTCTTGAATCTCTTTCATGCATTAAATCGACTTCTCTCTTTTCTCTAGTTTTTTCAATACGATTAATAATTTTTGGTTCTTTTCTAACATTTCTAACGTATTTAACTTCTCTTTCATTGTGATATAAGACTTGACCAGCTTCCATACCTGCTGTTTTCTTTAAGTTTGCCCATGGTGTATAGACGATATCAACTGATGCTTCCTTGCAACCTTGAATAGAGTTTTGTTTAACTAATTGACAACATTCCTCTAAAATGTTTGCTGGAATATCATTCCATGTCTCTCCTTTTTTTAATCTTAAATAAACGTGAGCTGATGATAAATCGTTAACATGAAACCAAACATCCTCTGGCCATCCATATTTAATTAAATCTTCATTTTCATATTTATCAATACCCATATAACAAATATATTCTGGATCTATTATTATTGTTATTGAATAATAATAAATAATAAATTATAATAACAGCAGTAATAAATAATAATAATAATAATAATAATAATAATAATAATAATAATAATAATAATAATAATAATAATAGTAATAATAATAATAAATTTAGTTTATTATTTATTATAAATAATGTAAATATAAAAAAATTATTTAAAATAATACAACTAAAACATACCAATGAGTTTAAAATATAATACCATTTTCTATTTTACTTTTTACTTGTTTTCACAAATTAGGGTGGTTTTGAAAAATATTTATAAATTTTAATAATTATTTACTATATTGAATAAAAACAAAACACATTAAAAGAGTTTGTTTCTAAGAAAATTAAAAAGTTTTTATTTATAGTTAACAAGTGGTTGGAATCAAAAAAAAAAAAAAAAAAAAAAAAAAAAAATAGAAAAAAAACAAAAATTTCGACAAAAAAAAAAAAAATAAAAATAAAAAAAATAAAAAAAAATGAAAAAAAAAATAATTAATTTGAAGGGGTGTGCACAAGCACAAGATGTATTGTAACTAAATAAAATTCTCACTTTTTTTTTTATTGATCTTTTCTCATAATATAGATATAGTGGTAATTTATTTTATCTGGATTTTCTTGACAATCTTTAGGTTTTGGTATAGTTTTAATTTCAATCTAATAAAATTTTTTTTTTTTCAACCATGTCACATTGAAAAAAAAGGGGTTATTTTTTTGACTCTTTAAAAAAAAGAAAAGAAAAGAAAAGAAAAGAAAAGAAAAGAAAAGAAAAGAGATATTATAATATTTATATATTTACATTCCAATCACAAGCTTGTTCAAAATAAAATTGACGATCTTCAGGTTTACCATAAGAGATAACAATGTAAATACCTTTTTTCTTTAAGACTCTGAAAACCTCTTCACAGATTTTAATGGCATCACCACTATCACTACCACACATGATTGTATCGAAAGTACCTTTATCAATAACTGTATCAAAAGTTTCATCTTTGAAATCTTTCATATCCAATCCATTGCCAACTTGATAAATTAATCCTGGATACTCTTCAATTGGATACTTTTCATTACATTGTTCAATTACAACATCTGATATATCGATGTTGGTAATTGTCTTATATCCATATTTATACATTTCCTCTGATAATAATGAATTACCACATCCTAACATTAAAACATTTTCACTTTTTTCACAATGTGTCGTTAAAAAGCTTTTTAAAGTTTCAAATGATTGATACCAATCAAATGCATCACCATCTTCTTTTTTTTTTTTTTTATTAGAAATTTTACAATTTTAATTTTTTTTTAAAAGTTTGGATTGTTTTTAAAAAAAAAAAAGAAAAAAAAATGGTTAATAAAAATTCAAGATTCCAAAAAAAGAAAAAAAAATTATATGTTCAAATTTTTACTTTGAGTATCTTGAATTCCAATAATCTGGTTCACCATAATTTTGTGTCATTTTAAAAGAAAAAAAGTGAAAAAAAAAAAGGAATTAATTACAATTAAATGAATCAATACAAAGAAAGTGATTTTATTAGTACATTAATATACTACTATTACTAATTATTTATGAAAAAAAAAGTAAAAAAAATTCAAAAAAAAACAAAAAAAAACAAAAAAATAAAAAATTAATTTTTTAAATTTTTGTAAAATGAAATTTTCTTTTTTTTTTTAGTTTTAAAATTTCAATTTTTAATTTATAAAGTTTTTATTTTCAGATGAAGGAAATTTTTGAGCCAATACTTCAAATAATTTATAATATGGATGATTTTTTAAAGGTTCACCATTTTCTTCATCTAATGGTGCAAATGTTGAATTCTCTTCAGTAATCAATTGATATAGTTCAGAGGGAGTAACTAATTTTGCATCACTAACTTCTTCAATTTGTAGTTTTAGTGTATTCAAATTTAATGGATGAGCCAATGTAATTAAATACACATCTGGTATCTCATAATCTAAATATTTGCCTTTTATTTATTTATTATTTTTTATAAAAATATATATATAATTAAAAAGAGTGCCATGATATTAAAAAAAAAAAAAAAAAAATAAAATAAATAAATAAAAGTTACCATTATTTAAAATTGATATCTTTTTATACGAAAATAGAAGTTCTAAATCATTTTGTGAATATAATAAACCCAATTCCTCAAATAATTCTTTAATTGCAGTTTCTTTACTATTCATACCAGCTTCGATATGACCAGCACATGATATATCCCACATGGATGGATTGGATTCTTTATGTGCTGCTCTCTTTTGGATGAGTACCATTCCATTTGAATCTACAATCCAAATGTGAACAACTCTATGCCAAAGTCCTTTTCCATGGATTTCTGATCTTGGTGCAGAGTAACCTGCTGCTGTTCCATCTTCATTGTAAACATCTATATATTCTACCTTTATTTTTTTTTTTTTTTTTTTTTTTTTAATATTTTTATATTATATATTTTATTTTTTGTTTTTATTTTTTGTATCTATAATTAAATAATATTGGTTTTTTTATAATTATAGGATATTGTTTTAATTGTTTTTTTTTTTTCTTTAGTTTGGTGCCAAATATTTTTTTTCATTTAATTTAATTTTATTTTATTTTTTTTTATTTAAATGAAAAATTTTTTTTATTTTTTTTTTCGAATTTTTTAATTTAAAATTCTTTTTAATTTCGAATTTTTAAAAATTTCAATAAAGTGCAACAATTAATTACATGAACCAAAATTTATTTAAATGATTGACCCTGATATGATTTCATCAATACTATATTGGGATATTGAGAGATATACATACCATTTTTAAAAAAATATTGTTTTTTTATTTTTATTTTATTTTTTATTTTTTTTGTTAAAATTTTTTTTTAATTTCATTTTTTTTCACCCTTTTTGAAGATAACACAAATAAAGGAATTTTAGTTAAAGTTTTTTTTTATTTTTTATTTTTTATTTTTTATTTTTTATTTTTGGGACAGAAAGAAAGAAAGAAAGAAAGGGAGATAACAAACTATGATTCAATTTAAAAATAATTCTAAAATTATTTCAGTATTGATATTATTGATACTGATTTTAATGATTAATGGAATTGTAATTGTTGAAAGTAAATCTTCACTCTATTATTCAATACTTAATGATTATGAGAAGGGTATCGATTATTATAAAGTATTGAATGTTACAAAAGAATCAACATTTTCAGAGATTAAAAAAAGTTTTAGGAAATTATCATTAAAACATCATCCTGATAGAAACGTTGAAAAATCATCACATTCATTGTATATCCTATTGAATCAAGCTCATTCAGTATTGACATCAGAGGAATTGCGAAAGGAGTATGATGATCTTCAAACCAATGGGATTCCATGGCATGAAAATTATTATGGAAAATATGCATATCGTTATACTGGTATAAGTCATGATATTCGTCATGTACTACTTGGTTTAATTATAATAATAACCATTGCTAAATTCATCTATCAATGGAATAAACATAACTCAATGATTAAAAGAGCAAAACAAACCGATCAATATAAAAAACGTTTGGCCCAATTGGATGGTGATGAAGACGAAATTCAATTAGTGATTCAAGGTGCTGAGAAACCAACTCTCTCAAATTTATTCATCATACAATTATTTATTATTTTTCCATTTTCAATCATAAAGTCATTATACACTTTTATATTTATAAATAAATTTAAATTCATCGCTAAAACTGATGAAGAAAGAGAAGAAGAGTACAGAATTAAAATGGGTTATACCAAAGAAGATTGGGAATACCATAAAAAGAAAGCAATCGAACGTATGGCAAAATTAAAACAATCTGGAAAATATAAAAAATATTTAAGATCAAAAAATAAACTATAATGAAAAAAAAAAAAAAAAATTAATTTTATTAATTATTATTAATTATTGTTATTATTTATAACATTACAATCTTTTAAATCTTTCAGTTGTAATTAATTGTTCTAGTTTGGTTCAAAAACTACTCTACTTTGAAGTATTGATGCCAACTCTTTACAAAATTCTTCGAGTATTATTACAGCGTTAAAGAAATTTAAATCTGAAGATTTCAATGACGATAACACTGGGTCATCTGGGAAATGATTCTCTTCATTTGATGCAATTCTATTTGAATCTGTCATATAAATTCTGAGTTTATCTAAAATTTCATTAAAAAATTGATATGATTTCGATCTTTCTTCTATTTCTTTTGATAACTAAAAATATTATTTTAAAAAAGAAAAAGAAAAAATAATAGTTAGTAAATCATTTATATAGTATCATCAATATCATTACACTTACATTATACAAAACATTATAAATTGAAATTGGATTATCTTTAGAACTGGACTGACTATTATTTTTATTATTATTATTTTGATTTTGATTTTGATTTTCACTTTTAGTTAATTGTTGTGGTGTTTTAATTTTTGGTTCATCTTCATCATCTAGTCCCTCAAATAACTCCTCATCCTCGTCATATTCCTCTTCACTTAATTGGGCATTATTATTATTATTATTATTATTATTATTATTATTATTATTATTATTATTATTATTATTATTATTATTATTATTATTATTATTATTATTATTATTATTATCGCTATTGTTGGTATTAATATTATTATCACAGTGAATTAAATTTGGGAATAAGAGTGGACAGGGATAATAACAAAGTTTTGAAAAAATACCAGTAATAACAAAATTAATTTCTATTGGTAGTGAAAGACAGTTTCTGAAAAGTTCAAAAAGTTCTTCTAAAAACATTCCATAGTATTCAATAGTGTTATTATTATCACCATTTATATTATTACTATTATTGCTATTATTATTATTATTATTATTATTATTATTATTATTATTATTATTATTATTATTATTATTATTATTATTATTATTATTATTATTATTATTATTATTATTATTATTTTTGAAATTGTAAAAGTATTTGTAGATTTTTTATTTATTGGAGGTGAAGGTTGTTCAAAAGTTTTTGTAAAAGTATTGAGTGATTGAATTGTCTTTCCAATTTCATTATATTGTGACAGGGAGATACCTGATAAACCATAGCAAGTATGATAATAATCTTTACCTCTACTTGGATGATCTGAAAAACCACTATATTTCCTATCACTTTGTTGACAAAATCTAATGATATATTCTTGTAATTTACTTTGATTAAATAATAACCCCTCTTCTTGTTGTTGTTGTTGTTGTTGTTGTTGTTGTTGTTGTTCTTTTTCTTCTTTTATTTCATCCTCTTGATTTTTATTATAATAACTAAAATATGATTGAATTATAATATAAACTGCACCTTGCCAATAAGAATAACATGTATCCACTAATTTATTGGTTCTACCTTCAAAGCCACCATCATTGGATTGTCTAAATGTAATCCATCTCTGTTGTTGTTGTTGTTGTTGTTGTTAAAAATAATTGTTGTTGTTGTTGTTGTTGTTGTTGTTGTTGTTGTTGTTGTTGTTACTATTTGAATAAAGATGTATTAAAATTAAATTATAAAGTGTATTAAAATCTCTTAAACCAACTAATGTTGAAAACAATCTTAATGATGATATTGAAACTATAAAATTTTTACTTGATATTCTTTGAATTAATGTTGTTTTCATAAAATAATCTTCATCATCTCTACTATTGATTGTTGATGAAATACAATTTGATGAATTGCTATTCTTTAAATTTATAGGTGATGTTGGATTTTTATTGTTATTATTATTGTTGTTGTTATTGTCATTAAATAAATGGATTGGATTTGTACCACCTAATAAAAATGAAATGGTTTGCTCTAAAATTGGACCCTCTAATAGTGGTAGTATTTCCTTTAAATATAACATTGTTGTTGAAGAATTACCATCATCTGTATCCAATAAATTTGGACCCAATGTATCTGCTAAAAATGATTCCTCCCATAATTTTAATACATATTCACCAATATTCTAAAATAAAATGTTATTTATATAAGTATAAAATTTTATATATTACTGGCAACAAACAATTGTAATAATAATAATAATAATAATACAAACATTTTGTTTAATATATGAAAGTGAACAACAAAATGAAACTCTTGATTTAAAATACTCTAAAATATTTAAATTCTCTGTTGAAATTGGTGGACCTGAAATAAAATAATGGGATGATTGAATCTTTTTTGGTAATAAATTATATGTTTTAATTAACTCTGAGACCTATATTTATAATTTTTTTTTTAAAAAAAATAATAAAATAAAATAAAAAAAAAGAAAATTAGTAAATATTGTTATTGTTGTTATTAATAAAAAATTTTTACACACCATAACATTCATGAATCTTAAATGGTTTAATAATGATAATGGATCTGGGTGAAGAAATTCTATCTTTTCATCTTGAGTGTATAACTGTGTACTATTTGACAATGGTTGAGCTTGAGGTTGTGGGGAGATGGTTTGTGATTTTTTAGGTGATAATACTGTACTGACATTATCTTCTTGACTATTACCACTGCTGCTGTTGCTGTTGTTATTATTAACTGTTGTTGATGATGATGATGAAGGAGAAGTTAAAGTGGATTCAGGGGAATCTGTTGAAACCTCTGAAATTAATTCTAAACATTGTATCATTGCTTTTCTAGCTCTTTCACCAATTGACCCATGAGTCCAAAGATGACCTAATAAACCTTGAAACACTATAAAATTTTCTCCCTGTTTAAAGGAATTCTCTTGAAAGAATCCAATAAGATTTGGATATTTAATTAGGATCATTGTAAGTGTTTCTAAAAGACTAACAAACTCACTATCATCATTTGATTGAAGTGGTACTCTACCAATTGGTAATAGTTTACTTCGATCATCTTCAATTTGTTGTGCTGTTACTGCTGATAATGATGACGTTGAAGTGGATAATGTTGTTACTGTCCCTGCTGTTGATGTATTTTGGTGTTGATGTTGATGATGATGTTGTTGTTGTTGTTGATGATGATGTTGATGTTGTTGCTGCTGTTGTTTATTTATCATTGTTTTGATTAAACTACATATTGGTTTATGAACACTCATATGTGGTAATAATGGTAATGATAAATCACTCAATAACATTGTTATTGTTTGTAAAATTAATTTTCTAACACCTTGAGGTTTCTATTATTATTAATGATTTATTAGTAATCAATATATTAGTATCATCATCATCATCATCATTATCATATCACAATAAAATACAAATTAAAGAGAAAACATACATCATGTTCTCCTAATAAACAAAGTGTTTCTAAAATTTTATTCTTTAAAAAGAATTCTAAACAAGGACCTGCATCACCACTTTGTTTATTTTCACCAGCTAAAATGAATCCCATAGATATTAAATGACCTGGTAATTGATACTCATGAAAACTTTCAATATCATCTTGATTAAAAAAATAAAAATAAAAATAAAATAAAATAAAAATAAAATAAAAAAAATAATTAGAATGGGTATGGAAAAATAGTAACAAAACAAAAAAAAAAAATAACCTCTTTTATCAATATAAAATGACCTAATTGCTCTCCAATGAGCTTTTAAGTCATCAAGTTCTGAGTGAACGGGTGGTGGTGCCAATACTTCTCCAATTGATGAAAATAATCTACTAACCATTCTTTTTTTACATAAAAAAGAAAAAACTTTAAAAAAGAAATAGTAATAAATAATAGACAACTCCAATAAATTATTTTCTCTATATTAAATTAATTCGTTGGCTTTGGTGGTTGATTTCTTTGGTAATATAAAAAATTAAAAAAAATTAAAAAAAGTCTGAACAAACCAAAAAATAAAAAAAAAATAAAAAAATAAAAAAAATAAAAAATTTCAAATTTGAAAAAAAAATAAAAAAAATTAAAAAAATAAAAAAAAAAATAAGACTAAAAATTTATTTATTTATTTATTATATTTAATTTTGTACCATTCCATAAACTTTGTAATTATAAATAAATAACATAATGATTCTGTTTCAATTTTTTATTTTTATATTACTTATATATTTAATAAAAAATGAATAATATTCTTAATTAATGTCAAATATTTTAAGGTTGAACTAATTTCTTTTTTTTTTTAATTTTTATTTTTATTTATTATTTTTTTACTTTTTTATTTTTTCTTTACATTTCATATTTAAAATTACTTATTTTTTTTTATTTTTTTTCATTTTATTTTTAGATTTTTTGATTTTCGCCAAAAAAAATAAAAATAAAAATAAAAATAAAAAAAAAAAACCAAAAATATTTAACTTTTAATAATTAAAAAATAGAAAATAAAACAAATAAAAAATAAAAAAAATTAAAAAAATATAAACTTTTAAAATACAAAATCTAAATGTTGATTTATTTTACATTGCTTTTTACAGAAAATTTTTTTATACAATTTTTTTTTTTTTTAAAAGAAGATGGTTTTACCTGGAATCGATTTTGATGATCCAGTAAATCCAGTTTGTTTGTTTACACCTCTTGTAGCTTTATTGTCTCCAAAATTTATTTGAGGCGAAGTTAAAGATTTTATACTTGTGCCAGATGAAAAAGATGTTTTATTTTTGAAATTTAATTTTGTAAGAGAATCTATTTTTTTTTAAAAAAAAAAACTGTAAATAAATAATGAAAACAATTATTTTTTTTTTTTTTTATTAATAATTACCTAAAATCATTTTTTTATTTTTTTATTTTATTCTTTTATTTATTTATTACGTTTTGTTAAAAATGTAAAAAAAAAAAAAAAGAAATTACTCCATTTATATAGTTTTTTATTTTATTTTTTTATTTTCCTTTATGCTCAACAAAATGCCAACATAAAAAAGATCACTTCACGAAAAAATGAAAAACACAAAAATATCGCTAAAAAATTTTGTGTTTTTCTTTTTTTTTTTTTTTTCAACAGTCACAATCTGGTTTGAGATTGAACATCATAAAATTTTACAACATGAAAATAAAATGTTACAATCAAAAACAAACAAACAAATTTTTATTTTTATTTTTTATTTTTATTTTTTTTATATATTTTTTATATTTTTTATTTTTTATTTTTTATTTTTATTTTTTGATTTGATTAATGATACACTAATCAATTATGCATATTTAAATTTCTACTGAGTGATTGGTTAATAGCAGCACTAATATTACTTAGTGGAGCAGATAAATTTGGAGGTGTATTAATTGAAGGATTTAGATTTGGATTGAATGCATTTGCTTGTGAAGGATCACCTAACAAAAATAATAATTGGGATAACCATCTTTTTGTTGTAAAATCTTTTTCATCCTTTAAATGTGAATTAAATGTACCATTTTTCAATGATTCTGGTAAAAATTGTCTTAATGATTCTTTTGATCTAAATATTTATTGAAGGAAGGGAATAACAATAATAATAACACCATTATCACCACCACCACCACCACATTAGTAAAACAAATTACGACAATAATAATAATTGTAATTAATAAAGTTATAAAAACTTACTTTGGATTATCAGTTAATCTTAAATAACATCTAATGACATGTTTTAATAATCTTGGTGAAGATTGATCAATTAATTGTTGAATCATATTTGCCAATACATTAAGGAAGGCCATAATTCTATCATTAGAAAAGCAAATATAATTTAAACCCATGTCATCCAATAATATCTTTTGAACGATAAAAGTTGCGACCGTTTTCGATAATTCTGAACCAGTTTCCATGATTCTTACACATAGTGTCATAATTTCAGTAGATAATAAAAAATCGATAACTGTACTATCATCAACTTTAACTAATGCACCAATTACACCCAAACTTGTTAATCGTAAATATTCAAAAGGTCTATTCTTACTAGATGTATTTAAAAATGGATATAAAAATAATGGAATATGAGCTATATATATACATATATTTATTAAATAAATAAAATAATAGATGATGTTGTGCGTTAATATATTATAAAATTTATAATATTATAGAAATTAGAAGAGAATGAAAAGAGAGAGAGGGAGAAACGTGTGTAGTAGTGCTGTAATTGTAATGATTATATTAATAACATACAATGTAAAAAATAAGTTCTTGTATCAGGATGAGAAGCAACACATTGAAGTAATGCTAATGCGTTACAGACACGATTTGAAGGTAATGCTTTTAATTTTGGTGGTGAGAGTAATGGATAAATTGAAACAATCTCTTGTAACAATGCTGCTATGGTTCCAAATGAATTCAATAAAATTGGTGCTAAATCTGGAACTGTCTCTCTTTTTTTACTTAAATCTACAAGTGCATTCTCTCTCTTTTCTGGAATAGTTAAATCTTTTACCAATGAATAAATATGTTGTAATGCTTCCTTATCTAATGGTGGTGGTGGTGGTTGATTTTGACCTGTTGGTTATATATCATTGTTTTTTTTAATATGTAAAAATAAATAAAAATCAATAAACAATAGATATT
>AJWI01003226.1:0-21189 GCA_000277465.1 Dictyostelium intermedium | reverse complement strand
TTATTATTATTATTATTATTATTATTATTATTATTATTATTATTATTATTATTATTATTATTATTATTATTATTATTATTTTTATTATTATTATTATTATCCATATTGTGACATAATTTTGTTAAAAGAAAAAAAAAGAAAAAATAAGTAAAAAAAAGTTGGGCAATAAATTTTTAAACTTAAAAGTTTTTTTTTTTTTTTTCGAAAATTTAGGACAACCGCGCAACTCGCATGGGACAAATTTTTTTATTTTTATTTTTATTTGTAAAGAAAAAAAACCAAAATACGCTTTAATTTAAGTTATTTTTTAAATATATCAATATTACATTCCAAACAAGGCTTCAAATCTTGATTAAACGTTGAAACTTGAGAAAACAGACCATTGTTGTTATTGATTGGTTTTTGATAGAAATCCAAACCTCTTCCCAATTTTATAAGATAACCATTACTGCATTCTATTGAACGATCATGAATTGTACTTGAAAATTGATAACTAAAAATAATGTTATATTGTGACGAAATTTGATCTCTAAGTTGATAGAATGTTAATTTTAATTCATCCTCTTGTTGTTGAGATTCTGTTGATGTAGTTAATTCAATCTTAAACTTTGTTGATGGTTTTTGTAATTTAATATTACCATTCGAAGTCTTTAAATCTTTAAAAATACACTTTGATATCACTAATTCTATTAATTTTATGAAATTATCAATTTGATGTCTCGTTCTAATATAGGGATCTTCAACTTTAATCCATGTGCATCCTATTAATTTATCACCAAATAATGATTCATAGGAATTACCAATTGATCCATTTTCAATTTTTTTACTTGATATTAACTCTATTGATGATGATGATGATGATGATGATGGTATATTTGTAGCAGATGGATTAAATGGTGGTGGTGGTGGTGTGGGTGCTGATGTAGGTGCCGATGGTAATGGATTAAATGTTGGAACACTTGGTAATATTAACTCTTCAGTGTTTGTGGGTATTGGATGGTATTGTGATGGTGGTGCAGTTGGTCTATATACAGGTTGTGGTGGTTGAAAGTGTGATGGTGATGTTGTTGAGGTGGATGTGGGTGATGTAACACAATCATGACATGACTGATTCGATATTGGAGGTGCGACATAACCTTTCTTTATTATATCTTTTAATTGTTCTGCTCTGTTGAAATACTCTGTTATTTTTATTTTTAATGTTTGTATAACTCTATCATTCTTTTCTAATTTCAAAGCTGACATTAGTCCCTCCAATCCATTCGTATATAAATTTAATGCAATACTGTATTGACCATTTCTATCGTTTATTGCCGCTTGTTGAATTAATGTATATGATTTTTGTAACAACAACGATGTATCTGCCATTTAGTTTATTGTTATTAACTATTCAAGAATGCAATAAAAAAATAAAAAATATAAATAAATAAAAATTAATTTAATTAAAAAAAATAAAAAGTTGGTTACAAAATTTTAAGTTGTTGCTGCAAAAAAACTTTTCAAAAAAAAAAAAAAGAAAAAAAAAAAAAATTAAAAAAATTATTTATTAAAAAATCGAGTTGAAAATTAATTATATTATTTTATTATTTGGTGTATTTAAAATTATAAATATTTTTTGTTATCTTTTTTTAAATAAATTTTGAATAAAAAAAAATGTAAAAAAATAATATCATAATATAAATTTATATTATGATTTCCAATTTTTTATTTAATTTTACTTAAATAAGGAAATAAATAAAAAAAAATAATAATAATAAGGTTTAAAATTAAAATAATAGTAACATTTTTTGAAAGTTCTCTGATAGATAAAATGAACAAGTTCAACCAAACAAAAATTCAATTTCAAAATAATTTTCAAATAATTATTTGAAAAATATTTTTTTATATTTTTTTTATATTTTTTTTTTTTCTGTAATTTTTTTTTTTTTTTTTTCATTGATCATTCAACTTTTTAATTAAAAACTAAAAAAAGTTGTACAATAGTTCGTTTTAAATCTATTTACAAAATTTTTTAGTTTTTACTTTTTTAAGTTTTTATTTTTCCCCATTATTATTATTATTAAAAAAAAACAAATTAAATTTTTGTATTTATATATTAATAATTTTATTTTTATTTTTATCTTCTTTTTTTTTTTTTTTTTTTTTTTAAAATTTTAATTAACTAAAAAAGAAAAGAGATGGAGGATCAACAAACAACAAATGTTGATTCACCAAATAGTGGTACAAATACACCACCAGTTGCAACACCAACAACATCAATAATTAGTGAACAAACCTTAGAGGAGACAATTAAATATTTATGTAAAATTTGTCCAACCTTATTGGATGGTGATCAATCTGTATTTCAAAATAATCTTTCAAATCAAATTCCACCAGAGAATATGAATAAATTAAAAAAATTCATTTCAGACTCTAAAATACCTGTATTACTTATTCAAAAAACAAATCCAACAACAAATCAAACATCAAATCAAACATCAACATCAACACCAACACCAACAACTACATCATCATCATCATCAGATGATAATGCTTCAACTTCATCACAACAATCACAATCTAAAGGTAATTAATATAAATTTATATAAAATATTAATTATTATTATTATTATTATTAATTAAAATTTCTTTTTTTATTATTCTATTTTTTTTTAAACATTTTTTACAATAGAATCATTTAATTTTGAAATTGAAGTTAAATTTGGAGGTGAAAATAAATCAACATTAGCAATTGTAAAGAGAGTACCAGAGAGCATTGTTGAATATAGTTCAAATAAATCGATTGCATCACAACTTCAAGTTTTAAATTTAGGAGATGGATCACCAATGGATACACTACATAACTATATTCATAATTCGGTTGCACCTTTTGTTAGATCATACATTTTATCGGCATCAAAAGAGGATGCACCAAGCAATAGCAATGATAAATCGATCTCAAGTCAAAACTTGGATAAAGAGATGAAATTAAGTATTGGTGCAGTCAATCAAAAGATTGCAGAATTGGAGATCTCTTTGTATAATTGTAAACAACAAGTTCAAATACCAGAGGTGACATTGGCAATCAATCCAGAGATTAGAGCCATCTCAAAGAGAATAAAGGAAAGTGCAAGTCGTACCATTAAACCCGATGATTTGGGTGACAAGGCATCATCACCAGAGTTTTTGAATTTACTTCAAGCTGGCACAACCACATGGGCTAAAAACATTCAAAATGTCACCAAACACAATCTAATTGAAAACCTACCATCCGATGTATCAACCAGCCAAGAGATTAACTTTTGGATCGAATTGGAGACTTCACTTCAAAACATTGATCAACAATTGAAATCACCAGAGGTTGAAGTTACATTGGCAACTTTAAGACAAGCTAAACGTTTCATTGCAAGTGCTCCATTCGAAACCGATACCATTGGCGTTAGAAAAGCAATGGATAAAGTACAAAGCTATAAAACACTCTTCAAGGATTTCCCAATAACTCCATTGTTAACCGCAACCGATTTGGATTCAATCTCTACAAGTGTCGCTGCAATCTTCTCTCACTTAAAGAAAACAAAGAATCCATACTATCCAATTCCACGTTATCTTTCATTCCTTGAGGCAGTGGGTAGAGATATGTGCAATAAAGTCTATCAAATCCTTCGTCAAAAGAATCTTATGAACATTGATTACAATGACTTTGAGAATCTAAATAGATCGGTCAGAGCTTTATTCACTTTGTGGGACGATCAATTTGGTGCTTTCCGTGATATTTTACGTGATTTAGCAAAGAAGAGAGGAAATGAACGTATTCCACTCATTGTTAACATTGATAATCGTATTCAATTGGTTATCATTAAAATTGGTAAATTTAGAAAACAACATGAGGATTTAAAGAATGTCGTTGCCAATGTTTTACCTGGTAGTCAATTGGGTGGTGGTGGCGTTGTACAACCAAATGCAACCACTTCAACATCTCCACAAAAACAAGAGATCAATGCAATTGAAGAAATCAATCAAGCTTATTTAGAATTTAAAGAGATTGATGTACTTCAATTATCAAAAGAGGGTGAGGAAATTTGGGATGCCGTTGTGAAACGTTATAATTCTCGTACCGATAGAGTTGAAACCTATATCACCGTTAAATTACGTGATCGTTTAGCAACCGCAAAGAATGCCAATGAAATGTTTAGAGTTTATCAAAAGTTTAAAGATCTCCTAAAGAGACCAAAGATTAGGGGTGCAACTCATGAATATGAATCACAATTAATCGAAAGAGTTAAAGAGGATATCAGAGTGTTACATGATAAATTCAAAATGCAATACAACAACTCTGAGGCCTACTACATGAGTCAATTACGTGATCTTCCACCAGTTAGTGGTGCCATCATTTGGGCAAGACAAATTGAGAGACAATTGGATACCTACATGAAAAGAGTTGCCAATGTTTTGGGTGATAGTTGGGAAAGTGATGCTGAGGGTCAAAAATTAAAAGCTGAATCCGATCAATTTAGACACAAATTAAACACCGATCATATCTTTTCAAAATGGGCAGATGAAACCGAGAAACGTTCATTCGATATCTCTGGTAGAATTTTAACCATTGTCAAACGTGGTAATAAATTGGCATTGGATATCAATTTCGATAGTCATATCATTATGTTGTTTAAAGAGGTTAGGAATTTACAATGGTTAGGATTCCGTGTACCATTGAAAATTTCATTCATTAGTCAAGGCGCTAAACAAGTTTATCCATTCGCCGTATCTTTAAAGGAAACTCTTAGAACCTACGCTCAAACCTCTGGTAAAGTTACACCAGAATTTTCAACATTGGTCGCAAGTTATAAACGTGACGTTCAAGCTAATATCACTGAAGGTTTCCGTTTGAAATGGGAAACCATTCCAAAGGTTGATCCATACGTTAGAAAACTTTCCACCTCTATCAATAATTTCCGTGATAAAGTAGATGATTTAATCGTTAAATACTCTGAAATCAAGAAACAATTGGATGGCTTAAAATCTTGTCCATTCAAATCAGAGTCATTCAATGAAATCATTGCAAATATTCAAAAGGTTGTTGATGAGTTGAATTTAGCAAACTATTCAAATTTACCACAATGGGTCACTCAATTGGATTCTCAAGTCGAATCAATGTTAATTGAAAGATTAATTGATGCTATCAATTCTTGGGTTCAATTAATTGAGGGTAAAGAAGATCAAAAAGATTCTCAAACTGGTACCACTTCAAATAAAGGTGGTAAATTAAATAGAATGAACTATTCTATTAGAAATAAAGCTGATGAAGAAAGTTCAACAACAACAACTGATTCATCAAATACCACATCCACTCAACAACAACAAACAATTTCAATTAAACCAAAATTAGAAAAAACAATTCATGAAATTGTAATTAGAAATCAAATTTTATCATTATCACCACCATTAGAAGTTGCTCGTGTCAATTGGATCGATCAATTACATAGTTGGTTAAATATTTGTTGTGATTTACCACGTATTCAATCGAGTCGTTATGATGAGTCAGCAATGATCCATCGTGGTGTTGATTCGAAGAAACAATCAACCTTTAGAGATATGTTACCAAAATTACCACAAGGTTCTTTGGAAAGTGCTTACAGTGCTATCACCAATAAATTGGAACAAGTTCAACAATACGTTTCCATTTGGTTACAATACCAATCACTTTGGGATATGGACTCATCATTTGTCTATAGTAAATTGGGTGATGATCTTAATAAATGGCAATTACTTTTAAATCAAATCAAAAAATCAAGATCAACATTTGATAATTCCTCAACCGAGAAACAATTTGGTCCATTAACAATTGATTACGCTCAAGTTCAAGCCTCTGTGAACAATAAATATGATTATTGGCATAAGGATATTCTTGGCCATTTCGGTACTAAATTAGCCGAGAAAATGCGTCAATTCTATGATACCATTTCATCATCTCGTCAAGAGTTGGAGAAATTATCAGTTGAAACCGTTTCAACCGAAGAGGCCGTTCATTTCATCATTCAAATTCAAGATATGAAAAAGAAACTCTCATCATGGGAAGCCGATTTACGTTATTATCGTACTGGTCAAGATTTATTACAACGTCAAAGATTTAGTTTTCCAAATGATTGGTTGGATTGTGATATGGTTGAAGGTGAATGGAGTGCTTTCAATGAAATTCTTAACCGTAAGAATGCCACCATCAGTGAAGCCATTCCACAATTACAAGCTAAAATCCTTCAAGAATCAAAATCAATCAACGATCGTATCAAAGATTTCATCGATGAATGGACCGCCAATAAACCATTACAAGGTTCAATTAAACACTCAACCGCTCTTGAAACTTTGAAGATTTTCGAAGGTCGTCTCATTCGTCTTCGTGAGGAAAGTGATCGTTTATCAAAGGCTAAACAAGCCTTAGATCTTACCGACAGTGGTTCATCTACATCCTCTGATCAAGATCGTTTAGTACCAGTTGAAGAGGAGATTCAAGATTTGAAAGCCGTTTGGATCGAGCTTTCAAATACTTGGCAAGAAATCGATAGTCTCAAAGAAACTGCTTGGTCTGCCATCATTCCAAGAAAGGTTAGAAAATCATTGGAAGATACCTTACAAAAATTGAAAAATCTACCAAATCGTATTCGTCAATATTCCGCTTTCGATCATGCTCAAAATTTAATTAAAATCTATCTCAAAGGTAATGCCATCATCACTGATCTTCACTCTGAGGCCATCAAAGATCGTCATTGGAAGATCTTGAAGAAACGTTTAAACACCAATTGGATCATAACAGAGTTAACATTAGGTTCAATTTGGGATTCAGATTTAGGAAGAAATGAAAATATTTATCGTGAGGTCATCACTGCAGCCCAAGGTGAAATCGCTTTAGAGGAGTTCCTTAAAGGTGTTAGAGAGTTTTGGACAACTCTTGAATTGGATCTTGTCAACTATCAACGTAAATGTAAATTGGTTCGTGGTTGGGATGATTTATTCAGTAAGTTGGCCGAACATTTGAATTCAATTTCCGCTATGAAAATGTCACCATACTACAAGGTATTTGAAGAGGAAGCTAATCATTGGGATGATAGATTAAATAAGGTTAGATCATTGTTAGATGTTTGGATTGATGTTCAAAGACGTTGGGTCTATTTAGAAGGTATTTTCAGTGGTAGTGGTGATATTAATCAATTGTTACCAGCTGAATCCACTCGTTTCAAGAGTATCAACTCTGAATTCATTGCCATTCTTAAGAAAGTTAGTGGTGCACCATTAATCTTGGAAGTTTTAGCCATTGAAAGAATTCAACAAACTATGGAACGTTTATCTGATCTTTTGGGTAAAGTTCAAAAAGCTTTGGGTGAATATTTGGAGAGACAAAGATCTGCTTTCGCTCGTTTCTATTTCGTTGGTGATGAAGATCTTTTAGAGATCATTGGTAACAGTAAAGACATCATTAAAATTCAAAAGCATTTCAGAAAGATGTTTGCAGGTTTGGCAAATTTATCATTGGATGATGAAAAAACCACCATTCTTGGTATGTCATCTGCCGAGGGTGAAACTGTCACCTTTAAGAAACCAATTTCCATTGCCAATGGCCCAAAGATTCACGAATGGTTAACAATGGTTGAGTCTGAAATGAAATCAACATTGGCAACTTTATTGGGTGAATCATTACAACATTTCAATCAAGTCGATGTAAATGATCATTCTAAATACTCTGAATGGGTTGACAATTATCCAACTCAATTGGTTCTCCTCACAAGTCAAATTGTTTGGTCAACTCAAGTCGACCAAGCCTTAGGCAATGGTTCATTACAACAATCAAAGATTCAAGAGCAATTGCAATCGATTGAACAAACCACTCAAATGGTTTTAAATAATTTGGCTGATAGTGTATTACAAGATTTAACCGCTCAAAAGAGAAAGAAATTCGAACATTTAATTACCGAGTTGGTTCACCAACGTGATGTCGTTAGACAATTACAAAAATGTAAAAACCTCTCAGGTAATAAAGATTTTGATTGGCTTTATCATATGCGTTACTACTATGATGCCTCTCAAGAAAACGTCCTCCACAAATTGGTTATTCATATGGCAAACGCTACCTTTTACTATGGTTTTGAATATTTGGGTATTGGTGAACGTTTAGTTCAAACCCCATTAACCGATCGTTGTTATCTCACTCTCACTCAAGCCTTAGAGAGCAGAATGGGTGGTAATCCATTTGGTCCAGCTGGTACTGGTAAAACTGAAACTGTTAAAGCATTGGGTAGTCAATTGGGTCGTTTTGTATTGGTTTTCTGTTGTGATGAAGGTTTTGATCTTCAAGCTATGTCTCGTATTTTCGTTGGTCTTTGTCAATGTGGTGCTTGGGGTTGTTTCGATGAGTTCAATCGTTTGGAGGAAAGAATTCTCTCTGCTGTCTCTCAACAAATTCAAACCATTCAAGTTGCTCTCAAAGAGAACGCCAAAGAAGTTGAACTTTTGGGTGGTAAGAATATTACTCTCCACCAAGATATGGGTATTTTCGTCACTATGAATCCAGGTTATGCTGGTCGTTCAAATTTACCAGACAATTTGAAGAAACTTTTCCGTTCAATGGCTATGATTAAACCAGATCGTGAGATGATTGCTCAAGTTATGTTGTACAGTCAAGGTTTCAAAACAGCCGAGATTCTAGCAGGTAAAATCGTACCACTCTTTAAACTTTGTCAAGAACAATTGTCAGCCCAATCTCATTATGATTTTGGTTTACGTGCTCTCAAGAGTGTTTTGGTAAGTGCAGGTGGTATCAAGAGAAAATGCCAACCACCACAATTACCACCAATCACAGATGCTGAATCAAAAACTAAAGCCGATCAAATCTACAGCCAATATGAAATTGGTGTATTGTTAAACTCCATCAATGATACTATGATTCCAAAATTAGTTGCAGACGATATTCCATTGATTCAATCATTGCTATTGGATGTTTTCCCAGGCTCACAATTACAACCAATTCAAATGGATCAATTACGTAAAAAAATCCAAGAAATCGCCAAACAAAGACATTTGGTTACAAAACAAGAATGGGTTGAAAAGATCCTTCAATTACATCAAATTCTTAATATTAATCATGGTGTTATGATGGTTGGCCCATCTGGTGGTGGTAAAACCACAAGTTGGGAAGTCTATTTGGAGGCAATTGAACAAGTTGACAATATTAAATCCGAAGCACACGTTATGGATCCAAAAGCAATCACCAAAGATCAATTATTTGGTTCATTAGATTTAACAACTCGTGAATGGACTGATGGTTTGTTCACTGCAACCCTTCGTCGTATCATTGATAATGTTCGTGGTGAATCTACAAAACGTCATTGGATCATTTTCGATGGTGATGTCGATCCAGAATGGGTAGAAAATTTGAACTCTCTTTTGGATGATAATAAATTATTGACACTTCCAAATGGTGAACGTTTAGCACTTCCAAATAATGTTAGAGTTATGTTTGAGGTACAAGATCTTAAATATGCAACACTTGCTACAATTTCACGTTGTGGTATGGTTTGGTTCAGTGAAGAGATTTTAACAACTCAAATGATCTTCCAAAATTATTTAGACACTCTCTCAAATGAACCATTTGATCCACAAGAAAAAGAACAACAAAAGAGAAATGAGAATGCCCAACAACAACAAACCACTGTTACCTCACCAATTTTAACATCTCCACCAACCACCACAACTTCATCATCACGTTCAACCTCTTCCTCAACAGCATCGATGATACCAGTCGGATTAAAAGTTCAAAAAGAATGTGCTGCAATTATTTCACAATACTTTGAACCAGGTGGTTTAGTTCATAAGGTCTTGGAAGATGCTGGTCAAAGACCACATATTATGGATTTCACTCGTCTTAGAGTATTGAATTCTTTCTTCTCTTTGATGAATAGATCCATTGTTAATGTTATTGAATACAATCAATTACATTCAGATTTCCCAATGTCACCAGAAAATCAAAGTAGCTATATTACCAACCGTTTACTCTATTCATTAATGTGGGGTTTCGGTGGTAGTATGGGTTTGGTCGAGAGAGAAAACTTCTCCAAGTTTATTCAAACCGTTGCAATTACACCAGTTCCAGCCAATACTATTCCATTATTGGATTACTCTGTATCAATTGACGATGCAAATTGGAGCTTATGGAAGAATAAAGTTCCATCGGTTGAAGTTGAAACTCATAAAGTCGCTTCACCAGATGTTGTTATTCCAACCGTTGATACAACTCGTCATGTCGATGTATTACATGCTTGGTTATCTGAACATCGTCCATTGATTCTTTGTGGTCCACCAGGCTCTGGTAAAACCATGACTCTCACAAGCACACTTCGTGCTTTCCCAGATTTCGAGGTTGTATCATTAAATTTCAGTTCAGCAACAACCCCAGAGCTCTTACTTAAAACCTTTGATCACCATTGTGAATATAAACGTACACCAAGTGGTGAAACTGTACTTCGTCCAACTCAATTAGGAAAATGGTTAGTGGTATTCTGTGATGAAATCAATCTTCCATCCACTGATAAATATGGTACCCAACGTGTCATTACATTCATTCGTCAAATGGTTGAAAAAGGTGGTTTCTGGAGAACCTCTGATCATACCTGGATTAAATTGGATAAGATTCAATTTGTAGGTGCATGTAATCCACCAACAGATGCTGGTCGTGTTCAATTGACTCATCGTTTCCTTAGACATGCTCCAATCTTATTGGTAGATTTCCCATCAACTTCATCACTCACACAAATTTATGGTACTTTTAATAGAGCCTTAATGAAACTTCTTCCAAATCTTCGTTCATTCGCTGACAATTTAACCGATGCAATGGTTGAATTCTACAGTGAATCACAAAAACGTTTCACACCAGATATTCAAGCTCACTATATTTATTCACCACGTGAACTTTCTCGTTGGGATCGTGCTCTCTTGGAGGCAATTCAAACTATGGATGGTTGTACTTTGGAAGGTTTGGTACGTTTATGGGCTCATGAAGCTCTTAGATTATTCCAAGATCGTCTTGTTGAAACCGAGGAAAAAGAATGGACCGATAAAAAAATTGATGAAGTCGCCCTCAAACATTTCCCATCTGTTAATTTAGATGCATTGAAACGTCCAATCCTTTACAGTAATTGGTTAACAAAAGATTACCAACCAGTAGATCGTTCCGAACTTCGTGAATATGTCAAAGCAAGATTAAAGGTATTCTATGAGGAGGAGCTTGATGTACCATTGGTATTATTCAATGAAGTATTGGATCATATTCTTAGAATTGATCGTGTTTTCCGTCAACCTCAAGGTCATGCTCTTTTAATTGGTGTGTCTGGTGGTGGTAAATCTGTGTTATCACGTTTTGTTGCCTGGATGAATGGCTTATCAATCTATACCATCAAGGTGAACAACAACTATAAGTCATCGGACTTTGATGATGATCTTCGTATGTTATTGAAACGTGCTGGTTGCAAAGAAGAAAAGATCTGTTTCATTTTCGATGAATCCAATGTTTTAGAATCATCTTTCCTTGAACGTATGAATACTTTATTGGCAGGTGGTGAAGTTCCAGGTCTCTTTGAAGGTGAGGAATTTACTGCACTTATGCATGCCTGCAAAGAAACCGCCCAAAGAAATGGTCTCATCTTAGACTCTGAAGAAGAACTTTACAAATACTTTACTAGCCAAGTTCGTCGTAATCTTCATGTCGTTTTCACAATGAACCCAGCAAGTCCAGATTTCCACAATCGTTCCGCTACCTCTCCTGCACTTTTCAATCGTTGTGTTTTGGATTGGTTCGGTGAATGGTCACCAGAGGCCTTATTCCAAGTTGGTTCTGAATTCACAAGAAATCTTGACCTTGAAAATCCACAATACATCGCTCCACCAGTGTTTATTCAAGAGGCAGAAATTATGGGTAATAATTTAATGGCCATTCCACCATCACATCGTGATGCCGTAGTTAGTTCATTGGTTTATATTCATCAAACTATTGGTGAGGCCAATATTCGTTTACTTAAACGTCAAGGTCGTCAAAACTATGTCACCCCACGTCATTATTTAGATTTCATTAACCAAGTTGTATTATTAATCAATGAAAAACGTGATCAATTAGAGGAAGAACAACTCCATCTTAATATTGGTCTTAAGAAATTACGTGACACTGAAGCACAAGTTAAAGATCTTCAAGTTAGTTTAGCTCAAAAGAATCGTGAACTCGATGTAAAGAATGAACAAGCCAATCAAAAATTAAAACAAATGGTTCAAGATCAACAAGCCGCTGAAATTAAACAAAAAGATGCTCGTGAACTTCAAGTTCAATTGGATGTAAGAAACAAAGAAATCGCCGTTCAAAAAGTTAAAGCTTACGCCGATTTAGAAAAGGCTGAACCAGCAATCATTGAAGCTCAAGAAGCTGTATCCACCATTAAAAAGAAACATTTGGATGAAATCAAATCTTTGCCAAAACCACCAACTCCAGTTAAATTGGCAATGGAAGCAGTTTGTTTAATGTTAGGTGGTAAGAAATTAGAATGGGCAGATATTAGAAAGAAGATTATGGAACCAAATTTCATTACCTCCATTATTAACTATGATACCAAGAAGATGATGACACCAAAAATTAGAGAAGCCATCACCAAAGGTTATTTGGAAGATCCTGGTTTCGATTATGAAACTGTTAATCGTGCCTCCAAAGCTTGTGGTCCATTAGTCAAATGGGCAACCGCTCAAACCTATTACTCTGAAATTTTAGATCGTATTAAACCATTACGTGAAGAGGTTGAACAATTAGAAAACGCTGCAAATGAATTGAAATTGAAACAAGATGAAATCGTCGCAACCATTGCCACCTTGGAAAAATCTATTGCCACCTACAAAGAGGAATACGCTACATTAATTCGTGAAACTGAACAAATCAAAACTGAATCAAGTAAAGTTAAGAATAAAGTCGATCGTTCAATTGCTTTGTTGGATAATCTTAACTCTGAACGTGGTAGATGGGAACAACAAAGTGAAAACTTTAATACTCAAATGTCTACAGTTGTTGGTGATGTTGTTTTGGCATCTGCTTTCCTTGCATATATTGGTTTCTTTGATCAAAATTTCCGTACAGATCTTATGAGAAAATGGATGATTCGTTTGGACTCTGTTGGTATTAAATTCAAGAGTGATCTATCAGTTCCATCATTCCTTTCCAAACCAGAGGAACGTCTTAACTGGCATGCAAACTCATTGCCATCTGATGAGCTATGTGTTGAAAATGCAATTATGCTCAAACGTTTCAACCGTTATCCATTGGTTATTGATCCATCTGGTCAAGCCATGGAGTTCCTTATGAATCAATATGCCGATAAAAAGATTACCAAAACTAGTTTCCTCGATTCATCTTTCATGAAGAACTTGGAGAGTGCACTTAGATTCGGTTGTCCATTGTTGGTACAAGATGTTGAAAACATCGATCCAGTATTGAATCCTGTACTCAATAAAGAAATTCGTAAGAAAGGTGGTCGTATTCTCATTCGTTTGGGTGACCAAGATGTTGATTTCTCCCCATCATTCATGATCTTCTTGTTCACTCGTGATCCTACTGCTCACTTTACCCCAGATCTTTGTTCTCGTGTTACCTTTGTAAATTTCACTGTCACTCCATCTTCACTTCAAAGTCAATGTCTTCATGAAGCTCTTAAAACTGAAAGACCAGATACTCATAAGAAACGTTCTGATCTTCTTAAGATTCAAGGTGAGTTCCAAGTCAAATTAAGAATTCTTGAGAAATCTCTATTGAATGCTCTTTCTCAAGCTTCTGGTAACATTTTAGATGATGACTCTGTAATTTCAACCCTTGAAACATTGAAGAAAGAAACCACTGAAATTGCCCTCAAAGTCGAAGAAACTGAAACCGTTATGCAAGAAATTAGTGAGGTTTCAGCTCTTTACAATCCAATGGCTCTCTCTTGTTCGCGTGTTTACTTTGCTATGGAAGAACTCTCTCAATTCCATCTCTATCAATTTTCTTTACGTGCTTTCTTGGATATCTTTTATAACCTTTTAAATAATAATCCAAACTTGGTAGACAAGAAAGATCCAAATGAACGTTTGGTTTACTTATCAAAAGATATTTTCTCAATGACATTCAATCGTGTTACTCGTACCCTTTTAAATGATGATAAATTAACATTTGCACTTCAACTTACAATCATTTCAACCAAAGGTACCTCTAATGAAATCGATGAAAATGAATGGGATTTCCTTTTGAAAGGTGGTGACAATTTAACATCTATCAAAGAGACCATTCCACAATTGGACTCGTTATTATCAACTACTCAACAAAAATGGTTGATTTGCCTAAGACAACAAGTACCATCTTTCTCTAAATTGGTTGATCATATCCAACAAAACTCCTCCGATTGGAAACAATTCTTTGGTAAATCTGAAGGTGAACCTATCATTCCAGAATCTTGGATCGTTGCTCAAGCACAACTTTCTAATCAACCATCCACTATTGTTGCCAACTTTAGAAAGATTCTTTTAATGAAAGCATTCCATAGTGACAAAGTATTACAATATTCTCATAACTTTGTTTGTTCAGTGTTTGGTGAAGATTTCTTGAATACTCAAGAATTGGATATGGCAAACATTGTCGAAAAGGAGGTTAAATCATCTTCACCATTATTGTTATGTTCAGTTCCAGGTTACGATGCATCCAGCAAAGTTGATGATTTAGCATTACAATTACATAAACAATACAAATCATTTGCTATTGGTTCACCAGAAGGTTTTGAATTGGCCGAGAAATCAATTTATGCTGCTGCCAAATCTGGTACATGGGTATTATTGAAGAATATTCACTTGGCACCACAATGGTTAGTACAATTAGAAAAGAAACTTCATTCACTTTCTCCACATCCAAACTTTAGATTGTTTATGACATCAGAAATTCATCCAGCTCTTCCAGCAAATCTCCTTCGTATGTCAAATGTGTTCTCCTATGAAAATCCACCAGGTGTTAAAGCAAATCTTTTACACACCTTTATTGGTATTCCAGCCACTCGTATGGATAAACAACCAGCTGAACGTTCTCGTATCTATTTCCTTTTAGCATGGTTCCATGCTGTTATTCAAGAAAGACTTCGTTACATTCCATTGGGTTGGACCAAATTCTTTGAATTTAATGATGCCGATTTACGTGGTGCTCTAGATTCCATTGATTATTGGATCGATCTTTACAGTAAAGGTAGAAGTAATATTGATCCAGATAAGATTCCTTGGATTGCCGTTCGTACAATTTTAGGTAGCACTATTTATGGTGGTAGAATTGATAATGAATTTGATATGCGTTTGCTTAATTCATTCCTTGAGCAACTTTTCACTCCAAGTGCATTCAATCCAGATTTCCCATTGGTTCCATCAATTGGTTTATCAGTTCCAGAAGGTACAACTCGTGCTCACTTTATGAAATGGATCGAATCTTTACCAGAGATTTCAACTCCAATATGGTTAGGATTACCAGAAAATGCCGAATCATTACTCTTATCAAATAAAGCCAGAAAGATGATTAATGATCTCCAAAAAATGCAATCCACTGAAGAAGATGGCGAAGATGAGCAAGTTGGTTCCAAGAAAGAATCGTCCACTGAAGATAAAGGAAAAGCTAAGCTTAGAGCAACCATCACTGAATGGACAAAACACCTACCAAAACCATTGAAACAATTAAAGAGAACCGCTCAAAATATTAAAGATCCATTATTCCGTTGCTTTGAAAGAGAAATCTCAACCGGTGGTAAATTGGTTAAAAAGATTACCAACGATCTTGCCAATCTTTTGGAATTAATTTCTGGTAACATTAAATCTACAAATTACCTTCGTTCCCTTACCACTTCAATCTCTAAAGGTATCGTTCCAAAAGAATGGAAATGGTATTCAGTACCAGAAACAACTAGTCTTTCAGTTTGGATGTCTGATTTCTCAAAGAGAATGCAACAATTATCCGAGATTTCAGAGAGAACTGATTTCAGTTCAATTGAAGTTTGGTTAGGTGGTTTATTAAATCCAGAAGCTTACATCACTGCCACTAGACAATCTGCATCTCAATTGAATGGTTGGTCATTAGAAAACCTTAGATTGCATGCTTCCTCCTTAGGTAAAATCTCTTCAGAAGGCGGTGCAAGTTTCAATGTTAAAGGTATGGCTTTGGAAGGTGCTATTTGGAATAATGACCAACTCACTCCAACCGATATTCTCTCAACTCCAATTTCAATTGCCACATTAACTTGGAAAGATAAAGATGATCCAATCTTTAACAATTCAAGTTCAAAATTATCCGTACCAGTCTATCTCAATGAAACTAGATCAGAATTATTATTCTCTATCGATTTACCATATGATCAATCAACTTCAAAACAAAATTGGTATCAAAGATCGGTATCAATCAGTTCTTGGAAATCTGATATTTAAAAAAAATAAAAAATTAATAATAGAAATAAAACAAAAAATAAAAAAATAAATAATACACATAAAAAAAAAATTGTTTTAATATCCACATTGTTATACTTTTTTTTTGGTAAAATCTAATAAATGGCAATAATTGAATCATCGATACAACAATTGGCTATCGAACCTATTTTTTTACCTTATAGCGGTGTTAATTGGCTATCGAACCTGCGACTTTAAATTTTTTCCTTTGAAAATGCCCGAGCTCAGAATCGAACTGAGGACCCTCTGTTATCGCTTTAGCACATAGTACAAGACAGATATAATAACCACTATACGACACGGGCATGTTAATGTTTTTTTGAAGAAAACGGCTTAATTTTATCTTAGTATAGATCTCCTCTTTAGATACATCTCTAAAACTCTACCAAAGATTCATGGTGATACTTGCTATTCCTGTGGCGATATTGAAAGAAGCAACACATCTTCTTTTCTTGTACTCACACTCTCTCAAAAGTACAGAACATTTTAGATAGGTTCATCAATATCTCTGGCCATGATCATTTTGAATGGAATGAACAAAACGTGATGGTCAATATTAAGAATGTATTGAAGTAATCGCTTGCCTCTTTGAACAAATCTGGAAGAATAGGAACAATTTGAAATTTGAATTCAAAGAAGTCAAATCAACTTTTAATTACACTCTATCTATGATAAAGAAGCTTCAGAACAGTGCTTGGGCCAAAACCAAAAAAACAATAGCAGTATTAGAAAGTTATCAACTCAATTGGTAAATAGAAACAAAATTATATAGGATTAATTACAAAACAAATTGATAACTTTAGTAAGAATTGGGTTAGACTTGATCTACCCTTTTTCATACCTATCAAACCTCCTTAAAAAATCCAACAACCCCTAAATACTACAACCAAACAATCTCTTACACTCACCCAACTACTCTTACAACCTTAAAATTTTATCAACATCCCAACAACCAACATATTCTTTTATATGTTATTTTAACAATCTATTTAAATAAAACAATTTAAATCTTTTCTTTGTAAAAGATTTAAAAATTTAAAAAAAAAAAACGGCTTAATTTTTTGTAGAAATCTACTGAATTTTTGTAACTATTCTAAATAATCTCCTTAGGGCACTCTAGAAAATATATGGTAAACAATGTAAACTGTGCCACCTGAAATGAATCGGTAGAACACATCTTCTTTCAGTGCCCATCTCATCTGACGACAACACAAAAAATACCCAATGCAATCACTGAAAAAGCAAACACTAGCCAAAAAAAGTGTAACCAGAAAATACTCAATAACCTCTCCAACGCTCTATTTGGAAAAAAAATAGCAATCCTATTCAAGAAGGAACAAATACATACATCAAGAAATCACACTATAACTATCAACACACAAACAATTCACAAACTAATAAAACTCCAAAAAGCTGCATTGTACAAACAAAAAAATTAGAAAAATAAGCAACAAAAACATATCCAACTCACAAGAAGAATATAAAATCATCACACTAACAACTGTAACTCAGAAATAAACACAATAAAACTAAACATGAAATATAACCAAAAAAAAAAAAAAAGAAAAAAAAAAAAAAAAAAAAATAAAGAGTAATAAAACACCAACCTCAATACATTAATTATAAATTAATTGGGCCTGTAAAATATTAAATAAACCTCGAGGAGAAACAGTCTAAAAACGGAAATATCCAACTTAAAAAAAAAAAAAAAATGTAACAATGCCTGAAAATAATTTTATGATGAATGATCAAAAATTAATTTTATTTTCGAATTTTAGTTTTTTATAAAAACATCGGTTTTATAAAATAATGAATTTTCAATTAAATTTCAACTTTATAGTTTCTCGCGAATATTTTAGTTATCTGAATTGAATGGCCTTTAGACAGTTCACAGATTACTATGTAAAATTATTACTTCGTATTGTAATTATTTTACACAAAGTCCTTTGATGTAACTCCATAAAAAATGTAAAATAGTTTGTCTAGCGACATTAACAATTTCACTTAGTGAGCATCGAACTCCCAAACCAAGCTCCCAAAGTTGGATAATTATGAAAACATATTTCGTTCGGCATTTTTTACAAAATAAAAAAAATAAAAAAAATAAAAATGAGGTTTAACGACAGTTAACCAACCATAATTACATTAATAGATAATTTTTATTTATTATTTCATAATTATTTATATATATTTCCTATTATATCTAATAATAAATATATATTATTTATAACTACCTTACAAAAATGCCCGAGCTCAGAATCGAACTGAGGACCCTCTGTTATCGCTTTAGCACATAGTACAAGACAGATATAATAACCACTATACGACACGGGCATGTTAATGTTTTTTCGTCGAAATCGGCTTAAATTTTTTTATTTCGAAATAATACAATAACATTTTTAATTCGAAATAAAATAAGACACCTACCCCTTAACACCTCACCGTTAGCAAATTCCAACTCACCCAAAATCTATAAACATCAGCATGCTAACCCATACATGTATATACTAAATTAATAAATAAAGAAGCAGAACATGGTCAGAGTCATATATCTCTGAACCAAGTTATTAAAAAAAAAAAAAATTTAATTTTAAAGCCTCCAAGTTAAACCAACAAAGCATCCGAGCAAAACTACCCATACCTTCAGACAAAACTATCCCAGCCTTCTTGCAAAACCATTCAAACCTTCGGTCAAAACCATTTAACACTTGTTTTTCTCGTGTCTGAAAGATGTCTGCCAGCAAATAAAGACCATGTCAAAATCAAGAAACTTCTCAACAGCATTTCAAGAAGCTACATGGTAAATGTTATTATAATTTATTCACTAGAGAAGTCTTTTGATTTTGACAGGTCGTTATTTGCTGGCAGACATCTTTCAGACACGAGAAAAACAAGTTTATAAAATGGAATCAGTTCGGACAATGTACATTAAAAGCAAAGATAACATATAAATTGGAAAAATTTAGCAAAATTTGGAACTCATCTCTGATGCATAATAAATACCAACATACTCAGTATTTAACACTATCTTCGCTCTATCTCTTACCATTATAAATATAATAGAACATGATCAGTAACAATGATCAAGGTCATTAAAAAAAAAAAAAAAAATTTTATTTTAAGGAGAAACATTTAAAAAAAACTTTTTTATTGTAATTAATTTTAAATAATCAAAAATGAGTATTTCTATGAATTTATAAATATATTTTAAAAAACAAAAAACAAAAAAAAAAAGTCATTGGATGGAAAAAAAATAAAAATAAAAACAAGGTGGGCTTGTTGAAAAAACGGTTTCTTTTTTCAACTTTTAGGTGATACCACATTTTATTATGAACCACCAATGCAACAAGTAGAATATTACACCAAAGTCAACATGGTTTTATTGTTTAAGTGCAAATACAGGATCAACGAACGAATTGGTGAGAGTTAAAAAAAGAACTGTTTTAAATATATAAAATATATAATACAATATAACATATAATTTTTTTTTTTGTTTTGTTTTGTTTTGTTTTTATTACCTATTAATCATAACTAGAGTGATCAATCTCTTCAAAATTCCAAAATAAAAAAATAATAAAGCGATTAAAAATACTAGTATTGATAAATATTATAAATCAGCATCAGTTGGGTAAACTGGATGTTTAAGAGGTATGATTGATTTCTTTTCAACATCTCTTGGTAATGCTTTTCTCATATCGAGAGCATCTTCATCACCAGAGTAATATCCTATCACCGTTCTATAAACTGAATAACCAAATTTAGTGTACATATTAATTGCTAATGTATTTGACTTTCTAACGAATAAATCGACGAAATAACCATCATAAATCTTTTCTGATCCTTCTTCTAAAATATGCATTAATCTATCTGCCAAACCTATTCTTCTAAATTCTGGTGCTACTGAAACTGCTGTAACATGTCCATGCCAATTAATACCTTCACCTTCGGCTTTGCCAATCACTAGAAATTTTTTAAAAAAATTAAATATAACAACATTAATAATTTTATTAAAAATATAAAAGAAACTAAACTAATAAGAAATATTACTATATCCCATTGGTTTTCCATTTACATCCTCAGCCATTGATAATAATGATGGCCATTTTGATAAATATTGTAAATAAAAAGGTAAATAATACTAAAAATAAAAGATTAGTTAAAAAGGAATTTAGCTTGGATTATATTACTAAGAAGGAAAAAAGAAAAAATGAAAAAAAAAGTAAAAACCATACAGTTTCTGTAAGATAATCTAAATTTATATTATTAAATTTAAATAAATCGTCGCAAACAAATCTTCTGATTGTTGTCATTGTTGGTGTTGAAAAAAAAAAATTAAAAAAAAATTACAAAAAAAAAAATCAAAATTTTCATTAATTTTTTTTATTTTGTTTTTTTGACTGTTCAAAAATGGTTCAAAACAAAGAATCATTACTTGTGTGGGAAAAAATTGTATCAACATTTTCAATTCCATCACAAAATGAAATTTTAAATAATAAACAACAATCACCAAGTCATATAGAAAATAACTTAAAACCATTATTTAACTCTGTAAAACTATATAAATTAGAAACATTAGTTTTGGAATGGTATTTTGGTATGTGTTGTTATTTTTGTTTATATTGTTATTGTTTTTTTGTTTTTGTTGTTGTTGGTATTGTTGGTATTGTTGGTATTTTTGTATTATTATTATTATTATTA
>JH723086.1:0-11058 GCA_000277465.1 Dictyostelium intermedium | reverse complement strand
AATTTAGAAAATAATATAGAATCAACAAATATAATAAATAATAATGAAGCATCACCGAATATAGTTACTAATAAGATAAATTTAAATAGTATAAAAGTTTACTCAAGAGTTACAAGTATTTGTTTAGGTGGTGCTCATACAATAATCACTGTTAAAAATAAATTAAAAAAGTAATAAATTTGTGGAAATAAAAAAAAAAAAGGGGTGTTAAAATTTTATTTGTTTTCATTTTTTATTTTTAAATTATTACCATATTCATCTATCATTATTATATTATTTTATTATATGAAAAATTAAATCTTAATTTTTTTATTTGTTTTAAAATTTTTTCAAAAATCTAGAATAATTATTATAAAAAAAATTCAAATAAATAAAATTTTTTCGAATAAAAAAAAGAGTGAAAATATTTTTATTTATATTTTTTTTTATTTGTTTTTTATCTTTTTTCACAACAGAAAATAACTATAAAATGAATTTTTTATTTATTTATTTATTCATTAAATCAAGTTCAAAATAAAAATTAAATTAAATAGTATTAACACAAAATAATTACATAAACAAAATGACAAACAACAAAGAAGGTAATTATATGATTAGATTTTTATGGTAAAAATAAAATTTATTTTACTCATACTTATACTTTATATTTTTTATTTTTTTAAAAAGTTAAAAATTTACAAAAAGAAGCTGGATCAGTATATGATAACACCAAAGAGGCAACTATAAATGCATATAATGCAACAACTAATGCAATGAGTGAAGGTATGAAATATGTTGGTGATTCATTATCATCAGTGGCAGAGACAACAAAGGATACAACCATCAATGCATATAATGCAACAACCAATGTAATGAGTGAAGGTTATGAATCATTAAAATCTAAAGCTAATGAATTAATTAAAAACTCACAAAAAGAAAATGAACATTTAAAAGATGATGCATCTAAAAAAGTTGAAGAATTAAAAGAGAAATCTAATGAAGTAAAGGATGATATAAAAAATAAAGGTGAAGAGGTAGTTGATGATGCCAAAGATGCTGCACATAATGCTTCAAAGAAAATGAGCAATGTTAAAGATCAAGTTTCTGACAAAATGAATGATGCCAATGATCAACTATCAGATAAGATGAAAGATGTAAAACAAGATATGGGTCATAAATATAATGATGCAAAAACACAAGCGGCTAATAAATTAAATCAAGCTGCAGATAAAATTGATAAATAAAAATTATTTTATTTTTTTAAAGGATTAAAAAAAAAATTTATTTTAATACATTACTATTTTTTTTAATTTATTTTTATTTTTATTTTATCTTTATTTTTTTATTTTATTTTATTTTGTTTTTTTTAAAATATTTATAAGTTTTTATAAATATTAAATCAAATAAACTTCCTCAGATATAATATTTTGAGCATTTCTCATTTTTTATTAATAAAAAAATATTATTCAAATAAATAATTTAAATTTTTTTTTTTTTTTTTTTTTTTTTTTTTTTTTTAAATTGAATTTCATTTTATATATTAATATATAAATACATTTATTATCTGAAATATGATTCTATTAAAAAACCAATTTAAATATAATAATTTTAATGGTGAAATTATATTTAAATAAAAAAAATTCAAATAAAAAAAAATTTTCAGATAAAAATAAATTAGAGTGAAAATAATTTTTTTGTTTTTTTTTCTATTTTTGAAAATGAAATGAGAGAAAAGGAAAACTATAAATATAAAATTAATTTTGTTTATTTTAATTAATTTGATAAAAATAAACAATTAACATTAATAAAAAAAAGAATAAATACATATAAAATTAAAAATGACAAACAATGATAATTTAAATAAAGAAGGTAATATCAATGTTTATCTTAAAAAAATTTTATACATATAAAAAATTTATATCTTTTTTCTAATTTAATTTTTCTTTTATAAAGCTACAAATTTTAAAAATGATGTTGTTACAGCATATGATAATTCCATAGAGGCAATGAGTGATGGTATGAAATTAATTGGTGATTCACTATTATCAGCAGCAGTTGCAACAAAAGATAAAACTGTAGAAATGTATAATACAACAACCAATGCAATGAGTGAAGGTTATGAATCATTAAAATCAAAATCAAATGAAATAATGAATCATAACAATTCAAATGATGAAAGTAATCTCAAAGACGGTGCTTCAAAAAAAGTGGAACAATTAAAAGAGAAATCAAATGAAGTTAAAGATGATATCAAAAATAAAGGAGAGGAATTAAAAGAGAAATCAAA
Organism: Dictyostelium intermedium; assembly: GCA_000277465.1. Classification (NCBI taxonomy): domain Eukaryota; phylum Evosea; class Eumycetozoa; order Dictyosteliales; family Dictyosteliaceae; genus Dictyostelium; species Dictyostelium intermedium. The sequence continues at coordinate 8,792 of JH723086.1, read as the reverse complement.
AGATTTAAAATATGACATAAAAAACAAAGGTGAGGAAGTCGTTGACGATGCAAAAGATGCAGCTCATAAAGCATCAAATAAAATTCACGATACCAAAGATAATATTTCTGATAAGATGAACAATGTTAAATCAGATATCACTGATAAATATAATGATGCTAAAAAAGAAACTGCACACAAATTAAATCAAGCCGCTGATAAAATTGATCAATAAATTATTATTTTTTAATTATTTTTAAAAAAAATTAAAAAAATGAAAAATAAATTAGTTTTTTTTTATTTTTTTTTTTTATTTTTTTTTTTATTTTTTTTTTTAACATTAACTTTGATGTATTTTTAGTTGTGTGGTAGATAATGGGGGATCTGGTGATTTTAAATTGTTTAAAATGGTTTTCAATAAAAAGGTTTTTTTTTTGGTTAGATATAGGTGATTTTAATAGAAAAAATTAACCACTCAAAAAAAAACATAAATATTAGCTTTTTTTTGATTTATAACCCAAATTTTTTTTTTTTATTTTTTAAAAAATTTATCACAAATTAAAACAATTTTTTTTTTTATTTTTTATTTATTTTTTATTTAAATTTATATACCAAATAAAATGAGTACAAAAGTATATGTTGGAAATTTAAGTAACTATCATAGTAATTAGATTTTGTTTTTAAAATTAAAAAAAAACTCTAATTTTTTTATTATTTTAAAAATAAACAAGGTTGGAGTACCACCGACGAGTCACTTAGAACGGCATTTCAAGGTTATGGCAATGTGTTGGATTCAATTATTATGAGAGATAGGGATACTGGAAGATCAAGAGGATTTGGGTTTGTTACATTTTCAAATTCCTCTGAGGCTGATATGGCAATAACTTCATTAAATGACCAAGAATTAGATGGAAGAAGGATTAGAGTAACTTTAGCTAGTTGATGAGGAGGTCCAAAATAGTACCTTTGTTATATATTTATATATAATTTTCAATTTTGGATCATTTCTCAATAGAACATATTTCTCACAATAAAATAATTTCCAAAAAAATATTAAATATTATTTTTTTTATTAATTATATACATATATATATATTATAAAAAAATGGAATTTTTAATTATTTTCATATCACCAAAAATTTTTTATTTTCTTATTTTTTTTTTAATTGAGAAAATTAGCTGAAATAATAAATTGTTTTTTTTTTTTTTTTTACTATTAACTTTGATGTAAAATTAAAAAAAACTCTAATTTTTATTATTTTAAAAATAAACAAGGTTGGAATACCACCAATGACTCACTTAGAACGGCATTTCAAAGTTATGGCAATGTGTAGGATTCAGTGGTTATGACAGATAGGGATACTGGAAGATCAAGAGGATTTGGGTTTGTTACATTTTCAAATTCATCTGAGGCTGACAAGGCAATAACTTCATTAAAAGACCAATATTTAGATGGAAGAAGGATAAAAGTAATCTTAGCTAGTTGATGAGGAGGTCCAAAATATCACCTTGTTATATATATATAATTTTCAATTTTGGTTCATTTCTCATACAACATATTTCCTACAATAAAAAAATTCCCAAAAAAATATTAAATATTATTTTTTTTATTTAATATATACATATATTTCGTATTATAATATAAATGGAATTTTAATTATATTCATATCACCAAATATTTTTTATTTTCTTATTTTTATTAATTGAGAAAATAATTAAAAAAATATTAATAATAATAACCACCTATTATAACTGTTCTCCAATTTAATTGCCATTGGGTATTTATTTAAATTTTTATATTTTATTATTTAAATTGTTATTTATTTGGTTTTATTTATTATTATTATATATATATTTAACAATTAAATTTTATCCTTAAAAAACTATAAAACCAAAATTAAATAAAAAAAATAAATACTATTTAATTTAAAAAAAAATAAATAAAAAAAATAATTTTTAATAGGTATTTAGTTTTTAAAAATTAAATAAATATTAAAAATTAATCATTCTCTATAGAGATATTTAATCAATTTGAAAAAAATACTTGTTATTATTACCGTTGAATTTAAAAAACACATTTTTAGTAATGACATCTATTTAAAAAAAAATTAAAATTTATAATTGACCAGTTGAAAAATAAATTTTACTTTGAAAAAAATAAAGATTTGTTGAAAAAAAAATATTAAGAAAAAAAATATATGTATATTAATATTTCCTAATTAATTATAGTTTCCTGATTTGTAAAATAAAATAAAATAAAATAAATTAATTAAAAATAATAAAAATATAAATAAAATAAACTAAACTACTAAAATAAAATAAAATAAAATAAAAAAAAATAAAAATAAAATAAAAATGAATAAAACAAAACTTAAAAATAAAAATAAAAATAAAAATAAAAATAAAAATAAAAATTAAAAAAAATTATTTTAAGTAGCATTTTTATTTACTTTTGATTGAATAACAACAATAAAAAAAGTAAAACCTGAATTTTCCTTTCTTTCACAAAATCTTGAGTAATTATATTTATTAGGTAATTGAATTACAATAAGATCTGTTTTTTCTGAACATTCATTATTGTAACTTTCCATACCTTTATTATAATGATAATTATTTTCAAAATCAAATGAATTATTACTTTTTGTACAATTTACAGCCAAACTTTTACCACTTGATTCCCACCCATGTTCTCCATAATTAAATAGTTCTTTAAACCCATGTTTAATCTTAGGAAAGAAAACAATAACACCTCCACTCTTTGTATTTTTATCATAGTTGTCAGAAATGATCACATCAATTGTTATTGAAATCCTGGTGATTCTTGGAATACCAGGAATTGACATTTGGTTATGATTGTTTTGATTTTGTAACGTATTGGATTCCGTGATTTTTGGAATTTCTGGGGTTTTTCCAGTTTTCTGTCTTTTGGCATTTTGAGTTGAATCACTACTTTCAACATCGTCATCAATATTATCATCACTTTTTGGTGGTTTCTTTAGTGACTTATCACTTGGTTTTGAAGGTTGGCATCTGTTTTGGCATCTGTTTTGGCACGTGGTCTTCCTGGTTTGGCAACTGGTTTAGCATTTGGTTATGGTATTTCCTTTTCTGATTCGGATTCGGTTTCAGATTCGGATTCGGATTCAGATTGTCCATTTTGATGTCTACTGTCTCTAATATTTTTTAGAGAATTCTCTGATGAAATTGAATCCATCAACCTTTGAACTTCCTCCACTCTAATACCACCAATCTTTGACATTAACCTTGGATTTTGAGATGTAATTCTATCATGGATTTTATCAACATTAAAATTTTCTAACATCATATCTTGAATTGATTGTTTTAAAACTGGCGTAAGACGAAAATGTCTTACACCCACCCCTACTTCTTTTTCTATTTATCAATGTTAGTATTTTTAATTTTTTTATAAAATTATTTTGTAAATAAATAAATAATTACCATTTTATTTTTGATCCAGCTCTTCTTCCCATTGTTAATATTAATAAAAAATTTTATAATAAAAAAATAAAATAATTTTTTTAAGTAAAATTTTATAATGAAAAAAAAAAAAATAAAATAATTTTATAAGTAAAACAAAAACAAAACAAAAAAAAAAAAANNAAAAAAAAAAAGAATAAAGCATGAAGAAAGATTTAAGTATCAAGTTGAAGATTTAGTTTCTGAAAATGCTAATCATTTTCTCACTCTCGTGATTGATTCAACTTTCATACCCTTTGCCACTACAGATCAGTCTTTTTATAATTCATATTATAAGAAAGGTAATGGCAGAGGGGTTAAGTTTCAAGTAACATGTGATTCCATGGGTGAAGTTTATTCAATTCATGGTCCATATAAAGCACCAGCAGCAGATATCACAATATTTAGAGAAACCATGGGTAATTTTCAATTTACTAGTGGCGAAAGATTTATAGGTGACAAAGGATATGCTGGTGAATCATCAAAAATATTAACTCCTCATAAAGAAGGAGAATTTGGATTAACCTCAACTCAAAAATTAGAAAATAAATTTATTAAACGAAATAGAATGGCTATAGAAAACGTTTTTTGTGTTTTGAGAAGGTTTGGATTTATGGATATGGCTTGGGGTACACAACTTTCTAAATTGCGAGATTCATTATTTTTAATCATTTTTTTATATAACATATCAGTAAAAATAAATAAAAAAATTATTGAAAAGGCATCAAATATGGATGAAGAAAATGAAAATGAAGAAAATGAAGAAAATGAAGAAATTGTAAATCATGATGATGTGATTGAACAATATAAAACCGATTGCACTGGTTCTTTTAACTAATTTAATATAAAATAAAGTCCAATAATCTTTTTATTTATTTTTAAGTTTTTGTTTTATTCATTTTTATTTTATTTTTATTTTTTTTTATTTTATTTTTTTTATTTTATTTTATTTTATTTTATTTGTATTTTTATTATTTTTAATTAATTTTTTATTTTTTATTTTATTTTACAAATCGGAAAATTATAATTAGTAAACATTAATATACATATATTTTTTTTCTTAATATTTTTTTTTCAACAAATCTTTATTTTTTTCATAGTAAAATTTATTTTTCAACTAGTCAAATAAAATAATATTTTTACTTTTTTATCACAATAAAAACAAAAAAAAGATAATTTTAAATACCATAAAAAAAAATATTATTCTTTTATTTTTTTTATTTTCAATTTTTAATGATATAAGAAATTTTAAAAAAAAATGAAAAAAATTATTAAATTTTATAATTAAAATATGAATGTTTATTAAACATTTATTGAAAAAATAATGAAAATTTTAAATCATTTCAGTGTAATTTAATCTATTGGCATCAATTTTGAAATAATTATCACCATCATTGTCAAAGAAAAAGTAAAAGTTTCTACGATTATGGTATCTGGCCCAGTCTTCTTTTTTGAGAATGATCTCGTACATCTTATTCCAAATACCAAATGTGCCTGGTTTCCACATTTCAAGATAAACACTACTATCTGAATTGAATTTAACAATTTCTGAATCGAATTTAAGAGTATAATTTTTTCTGCATTCTTTTCCCGATTTATCACCAGATTTTACTTCAAAATATTCTTTACCGTCAAACATTGTGTTAATTCTTACAGCCCTATTTTATAAAAATAAAGAAATAAAAATATAAAATAAAAACATATAAATTAGTTAAATAGGTTGGTAATAAAATAATAAGTATTATCAAAATTTATAAACATACTTTTCCCAACTTTTTTTTTGGTTAACAATAATAACTCTACAACAACCATCTGGAATTGTGTTATCTACATTAATTGTTGAAAATGCATGTACTTGATTATGATAATTATCTTTTACTCCATAAAGTTTTTCATTTAAAGCTGGGCTATCAATTGTTTTTGTAAAATCTAAAAAAGTTGACATTTTTTGTTACTAATGTTTGAAAATAATAAAAAATATTTTTTGGAAGTTTTTTATAACTAAATTTTTTTTTTTTTTTATTTTTTTATTAATTATTTATTAATTTTAAATTAAGTTTTTTTTAAATTTGGTTGATTATTATTATAATAAAGATTTTTTTTAAAAAATAATAAAAGTTCCAATGTACAAGTTTTTGCATTATTTTTATATAACCCCATTGGTTAATTTACATAAAATTTTTTTTTTTGAATTTTCATTTTAAAAACAAAAAGATCAATGATATATTCAACCAATTAAATTGTTTTTTCAATTTTTTTATCGGGCAAATTTTTTTTTTTCACTTTTTTTATTTTCGGGCCAATGAAATCCAAAACTGTTAATTTTAAAAATTTAAAACCTCATTAAAAAAAATCCCTTCCTCATTAAAAAAAAAAAATCACAAATAAAAAAACAACAAAAAAAAAAACTTAAAATCAAATAAAAAAATAATCAAAAATAAATTTTAACTAGAAATATTGTGGGAAATATTTGCTATTGAAAAAAAAATTTTTTTTGTTTTTTTATTTGTGATTTTTTTTTTTAAAGAGGAAGGGATTTTTTTTAATGGGGTTTTAAATTTTTAAAATTAACAGGGGTTTATTAAAAAATTAATTAAAGGAATTAAAAGAGTATAAATGATGAGGAAAAGTTGGAGATACAAATAATTATGGTTTAACAATGTAAATACTATTTTTTTTTTTTTAAAAAAAAAAAATCAATGATGTAAATTAATTATATAATGAAGAAACCAAAAGACAAGTTACTTAAATTATTAATTCATCATATAAAATTTTTTATTTAAAATTTAATATTTAAAAGTAATGTTTATGATGAAAACAAAATAGTGAAGGATTCCCTTCAAAAAATATTAAGTTTATAATAAAAAGAAATTTAAAATATTAAACACCAGCTACCTCTTTATAATTTCCTTTTTAATTAGGAACCAAATTAGGAGATTTTAACCATAAAGATGAGATTTTGAATGAATTTTATATATAATGTAATTTAAAAATTAACCACACTTAAACAAAATAATATTTTCAATTTTTATATTAATTATTTTTAATAAATAAATTAATTGACCTTCATTTTTAATTTAATTCAAAATCAAATAAAAATAATAGTTAAAAAATGAATTCAAAAGTTTATGTAGGAAATTTAAGTAATTATCAATTAATTATTTTTTTGTTGGTTTTTTTTGTTCATATATAAATTAATAATTATTTTTAAAAAAAAAAAAAAAAAAGGTTGGAGTACAACTGATGAAACTCTTAGAAATGCTTTTTCAGTTTATGGAGAAATGATTGATTCAATTGTTATGAAAGATAGAGATACTGGAAGATCAAGAGGATTTGGATTCGTTACATTTTCTAATTCAGAAGAGGCTGGCAATGCAGTATGTGCTATGAATGAACAAGATTTAGATGGAAGAAGAATAAGAGTTAATTTAGTTAATAATAAATCTCATGACACATATTAACATTTTTATTAAAAAAAATTTTAATTATTTTATAATATTTTTTTAAAAAAAAAAAAGAAAAATAAAAATGTATATTTTTTTTCTCATAGGTTCTTTAAAATAATAATAATAATAAAATAAAACTAAAATTAATTTTTTATCACATCTTTAGGTTAGTACTTTTTATTTTTGAAAAAAGAACAACCTATTACAAAAATAAATTTTTTAATTTTTTTTATTTTTTTATTTTTTATTATTAAAAAAAGAATATCAGTTTATTGAAACCTTAATCCTTTTTCTAATCGTGTTTTAAAATTACCCAGAGCGCATGGATTACTAAAATTTACATTTTATATTTTTTATAAAAAAAAGGAAAAAAAGAAAAATATTTGTCAATAAAATATTTTAAATAAATTTTAGCCTAAACTATAAAGGATACATACCACCTGGGATCCAACCAAGTATCCATAAAACAATGTTAACCCAGAATACTACAGCGCACCCTCTTATAATTTGGAAAATTAAAAAAGAAAAAAAATTAGTTTTTTTACATTTTAAAAAACAATTGAATAAAAAAATTACCTTCTAATGAAAACAGCTAAAGGTGGGATAATGATACATAAAATGATCATACCTATATATTATTGTTTTTTAAGAATAGTTATTGGTTAATAACTAACATTTTAAAATTATTCAAAACAATAAATAATTATGTACATACCAACTTGTCTTGAACCTTCTGACATTTTTATTTATATATATGTGTTTATTTAAATATAACTTATATTTAAATTTAGAAACAATTGAATAATTTAAAAATACTAGTTTGAATTTAAATAAAACTTTGACTTTAAATTTTTTTTTAAAAAATCTTACAAACACAAAAAAGGGAAAAAAAAATTGTAAAAAAAATAAAAAAAAAAAATAATAAAAATAAAAATAAAAACTTTTTTTTATTAATTTTTTATTTTATTTTGGTAGTGGTGGGTATACTAATCGTTAAATGAACATCCTTTTTTTTGTAAAATATTATAATTTAAATAATTTTTTTTTTTTAAATAAAATTTAATTTATTTTATGGTAAAAATAAATTCAATGTCAAATCTACAAAAATATAATAAACAATTACAAAGAAAAAAAAAAAAAAAAAACAAAAAAAAAAAATTCATAGCAAGTTTTAACACCACCTTCTTGGTTTATTTCAAATAAATTAACCATGTGTGTTTGGTCAAATTTAATAATTTTTGTTTTATTTTAAAAAATAAAAATTATTAAAAAAATGGTATACCAAATTGGCTTGAGTTATTATGCTTTATTTTAAAAACTATATTATTATTATTTTTGTTTTCATATATATTTTTATAAGTATTACTAAAATAATTTATAAAAAAAGAATGAAAAGAGAAAAAAAATAATTTTGTTTTTATTTATTTTTTTATTTTGATTTTAAAAATGGGTTTATTACCATAACATGAACAAACTACTTTACTTATTAAAACAAAGAGCTGATTAACTTAAAAAATCAAATTAAATTAATCTTTAGGTGGTCAATATTAATTTATTTAAATTTAATTTTTTTTTCAAATTTTTTTTTCAAATTTTTTTTTTCATTATTTATGTATTATTTATATAAATAATACATATATAATAAAATATAATAAAATAATATATAATAAAATATATAATAAAAAATCACTAAAATTATTTTTTTATTTTTCATTAATTTTTTTTGAATCTATTTTTAGGATTAAAAAGTATTACTTCAGGATGTAATTTTTACACGTGAAAGAGTGTTTAAGAGTTTTTGATTATCAACACAATGGTAAATTCTAATTTGATCATTAATAAGTTGCATTTAATATTTTTTTTTAAAAAAAAAAAAAAAAAAAAAAAAAA